>JAVFBW010186456.1:0-10469 GCA_034783835.1 Mopalia ciliata
ACGATATCCGAGTACCTTGCACGTCGACGACCAAATCGAAGTGCATAGGGATAAATTCATGGCTTTGAGAGTTTATTGGAGAAACGTATCAAACAGCTAAGCATCGATCAGAGCTTAAATCAAACTGCCAGTCAGTGTGACCTTTCTTATTTGTTATTCCAGCAGTTTTTCCTAGCATGCCTTACATGGTGTGCAACGGAATTTCCTTCCCTTTCCTTTTGCTTCCGTTGTATCATAATATAGGCTCTGAACCAAATGTACATCGAAGCAATGTTGATGGACACAAATTGTATTTACCCTAAAATATATTTTCATTAAAGTATAAAATATTGTCTTGAAGGAAATGAATAAATAATCAGATGAATACTCCTGTGGCTTTAAAACGAAACAAAAAAAAAATTAAAATCTGGAAGTTTCTGAAAAAGTATGGTCCATCCAATAAGAAAACATAGATATAGAAGAAACAGACATGTTAACTGTCAACTGTGTCTTTGTATTGTTACCCAACGTTTCACTGCAGGTACATTCCCACTTTTGATGGTTTGAAAACGGTGATTGTACTTGCAATGAAATGATGCGTATCAATAAATCCAAAAGGTGAAAAGCCATAAAGTTTTACTTATTCTGCTATTATTATCACAATACAAATCCCGACAGTTTTACTGAAGCTTATCAACCAGGTTACCTGGATGCAACTTCTTAAAACAAATTACTATAAAACTACCTAATCCCAAAGAAACAATTTTCTTCTAAAAATGTTGCAAATGTTGTAAAATTATGACTATTCCAGGTAAATTAAATGACCAATCTCGCGAAAGGGTTTCTTAATTCCATGGAAAACAAACGGCTTAAGGGGTGTACCTAATTCAGAATTCCTCACTTAGTCACATAGTGTGAATACCACTAGCATTAAATACAAAGCCTGCCTTTCGACTGAACCAATTACCATATAACAGGAAAGCGTCAAGTCAACCTGGTTGTATCTTGCGACCAATGTACATGTACTAGCTCTCCTAACATGGTTTTACAACAAGATACATTGGAACAATACGAAAAGTAGACAAATCTTTAAGAGAATCTGTATAAAACTACGTTGGTCTTGCTTGTAACATGAGTGTTGAGTTTATATCTTCTTTCATATCAAAGTACCCTCGCTCTCTACTCACTAACACACACACACAACTGTACTATCGCGTGACACAGGTTATGTCGAAGATCTATTAAAACATGAAAGTTGCAAAATGGTAAGTCTTTTGCTATGCTGGAATAATTGTCCTCCAGTGCTTAGTAAATAAACAAGAATGTGATTTAGACAGAATACCCTGACGCATATGGCCTTAAAGTGCACATGGCCTATTTGACATAAATAAGACCAGTTGTATCCAAGGATACACCTAAAATGACGTACAGGAAATGTGTAATAGGACATCGAAATAAATTGCATAAGGCTGTTAGATGAATTATATCGTCTCATTAAAACTCTCTTAGTTCCGTTTATTAGGTTGATAAAATGCTGTGTAGTGACATTACCGATGAAATAGATACGTTAACTGTGTCTTTAGACAATCTGTTGACGTAAATTCCTTCGTTAGCTCAATATACAAATAACTAGGTTTAGTGTCATTTAAAAGCTGGGATGATAATTTAATAAATAAGACTTTATGGATTTTGATCCTCTGGATGTAATGATACCCAACGTTTCAGTGAAGGTAAAAGCACAGTTGTTGTGGCTTGAAAACGGTCATAGCAATGAAATGTTGCATGTTAATAAATCCAAAAGGTGAAAATCCATCAAGTTTGACTTATTATATTATTATTACCATAATACATCTCCCGACAGTTTTGCTTAAGCCTATCAGCCAGGTTACCTGAATGCAAGGTTATTCAAAAAGTATTAGAAAACTACCTAATCCAAACAAAAAAGTATTCTTCTGACATATGTTTTAAAATTATGACTATTGCCGGTAAATTAAATGACCAATCACGCGAAAGGGCTTCTAAATTCCATGGAAAACAAACGGCTTAAGGAGTCGGCCCAAATGCTGGAATAGCCAAAACAGAAATCCCCACTTAGTCACATAGTGTGAATCCCACTACCATTAAATACAGTCTGTCTTTGGACTGGACCAATTACCATTTGACAGGCATGAGTCAAGTAGTTTTATCTTGCGACAAATGTAATAGCTCTACTAATATGGTCAATACGAAAAGAAGACAAATATTTAAGAGAATCTGTATAAAAATGCATTACTCTTGCTTGTGAGACGTGTGTTGAGTGTATATCTTCTCTATAGATATAGATCTATTAAAACTTGAAAGTTGCACTAACACCACCATCGGATGGTAAGCCTTGTGCTGAGTTTCTGAAAAAATATGGTCGGTCCAATAAGAAAACATAGATATAGAAGAAACAAACAGATTAATTGTGTCTTCGCACAATGTGATTATGTAAAACCCCCTCGTTACCACAATAAAAATAACTTGCAACAAGCTGGGATGATAAAATAACAATTAAGACTTAATGAATTTCACCTTCTAGATTTATTGATATACAATGTTTTAGTGCAGGTACTAGTAACGTTTTGATAGCTTGAAAACGGTGTTAGTACCGGCAATGAAACCTAATCTATCAATAAATTCAGAGGGTGAAAATCCATAAAGTTTTCTTCTAACAAATATTTTTAAATTATTACTATTCCCAGCAGATTATATCACCAATCTAGCGAAAGGTTTTCTAAATTCCATGGAAAACAAACGGATTAAGGAGTCCACTATCATTAAATCCAAAAGCCTGCCTTTGGACTGAACCAATTACCATATAACAGGAATGAGCCAAGTCAACCTGGTTTTATTTTGCGACCAATTGTGGTAGCTGTTCTAATTTGGCTTTGAAACAAGATACATTGAAAGAATTCGAATAACTGGCAAATCTTTAAGAGAATTTGTATAAAATTGTTTTGATCAAAATCTGGCCATTGTGTTAAAGAGGATACACTTTAAAGCACAACTTATAGTTTAATTCTTTTTGGGGTACTCTTCTCTGTAAAACAAAGACTAGTTCCGGCTAGTTCAATTTAATTTCCCACTTTTAGAAAAACTTTATTGCAGCCATTGGAGTAGTGAACAGAAAGGGACCCGTGGGTGTATTTAAGTGTAAGCTGTAAGGTATGTAAGGGACATCGTAAACAAACTATTTCCACTATTTGGAGATTCACCATTCAATATTTGTAGAATTTTTAGCCACACAAAACAACACTCACGTAAATTAATATAATAGGAAAATTCCCTGCTGTTCCTTGTCTGAGCCCGAATACCTACGTCATCCATATTCTGTCTGTGTATTTCAATAAGTATCAGAAACAGGATTTTTTTAAGCCTTAAACGGGAACTAAGATTTATTGTGATTTTGAATATTTGACTATCCAGCTTCAGGACTCTTGCGATAACTATTGAATATGCCTGAAATAACTCCTCGTCATACACCATCATAAAATGAAATGTAAACATGATAACAAAGGCAGGGACATCGTCAACAAAATATTTCCACCATTTGGAGATTCACAATTTAATATTTGTAAAATTTTCGTTTTGTTGGTCCCTTGATAGTCTTCAGCAAACAGTAGATCCAATGATACAATCATCTAAAAACATCACATTTGTGATATCAAAAAAATATTTTTATCCATTACATAATGTAATATATACTCTGAAATATTGTCGTAACGAGGTCGTTTTGTTTTCGTTATCTGGGTATTAAACGCCAATCAAATGGATTGGTTCAGCATCGATATAAATTGGCGTTTTATTTATAAGCAAAAAATGTGACAGGATAGGAGAGCGGTGTCACTATTAACCGTCCAGGGTTTTTCTCTCGTTTGCCTTACCCAGAATTGGGTAGGCCCCTATATCATTTTGCATTTGGTTAAATGCACCGTCATAGTAAAGATTTGTTTTTTTGTTTTTGATTGGACTTTAACACCGTACTTAAGGTTATTTCACTGACATGACTTCATGCTAGCCCAATGGTCAGACAGATTTACAAAAAAAAGTTAGGCTGTTTTTTATTATGCGTGTTATAACTATCTCCAACATAGGAAAATTTTCACTGTTTTTGGTTGATCAATAGCCTCGGCAATAATATAGTCGTTATTAGTCTATCATGCTTCGGGTCATTATGTTATAAACAGATAGCGTGATGACATATACTGCTAAACGGTTTTGTCGCTTTCCACCAGACTGGAAATAACCTACTTAACGGAAGAATAAACAGAATTGACTTCATTAACTAGGGGATAAATGCGTGAAATTGTTATGTGATATACGATTAGTCTGGAATTATGTTAGTTGAAGAACAACATGGAACAAGAAATTAACGACACTTACACAGTTTGTATTTTTCGTTTGGTATTTCTGGTTGTAGTATATAAATAAATAAATATTTTTAATTTAAACCTTTGTCCAACCGCGGCTTGAATTCCAAAAGCAAGACGTACTAAAATAAGATAATATGTTGTCTAAGAGGCTTTTAGGGGAAGGCCTCTCATTAAATTTAACAGTATCTTAGTGCGGTGCCCGGCGACGACCAAATCACGGATAAAAACATGCCTTCAAACACAACATACAACGTTACATAGATAAGAGCTGATGCCAAACTGACACACAATGCGAAATTTCTATTTTGTTGTCACAGTGATGTTCTAGTATGAACTGAAGTATGCCTCATGGAAAACACCGTACACCTTAGTTCTAACGTTCATACTTTGAAGAATAGGAACAAAACTTGCAATCAATCTTTAGATAATAATTTGGCACAGAAATAAAACATACCACTCTTGTTAATAATTAATTTTCTAACAATATGTTGAAGGTTTAACTCACATTAGCTGCCTTGCAGGACGGCATTGTGCTCGTTTGGAAGAAAAGTAGTGCGGTTTTATTTTCTCTTGATGTGAAATAACCCCCCCCCCCCCCGTCCACACACACACAAGCACAATCATAGGATGGAATGTCCTGTGCTGTGTTGAAGCTATGTTCCTCCAGTGATAAGCTTATTCGTGACTGTGACTGTGACAGAATGCACAGGGCAGGTTTGTTATGAATAAGACAAGATGTCACCAAGGATGGACGTACTAGGAGGTACAGGAAATATGTGAGAGAGCATCGATATAATTATATAAGGTTGATAGATGAACTGTATCGTCTCATTAAAACTCTCTTAGTTCCGTTTATTAGGTTGTTAAAATGCTGTGTAGAGACATTACGGATGAATTATTATACAACAGTCTTGATTATCTGATTATCAGAGGACCCAAAATTACCTAGGATTGACTTCATTAACTGGCTTGAAAAGACATAAATTGGCATCATATCGCGAGCGTCTCTTATTGATTTAAGCATCATTTATTTGGAATGTCAAAAATATCATAATATTGGAAATCCACAGGAATACTTTTTAACTGAGTGCTGCCATAGTTGTTCTCATAGAATAATTTGAAAGGTCGTTAAACCTTTTAACCTTTGACTGTAATGCCTTCGATAATGTCTGACCTAGATTTGACATCAAAGTGGATTTGTCGGAAACAGATACCATTCTGCAATCAGTCGACGCTTTCCCTGAACGTCTCTAATCAGTTTGTATTCACGCATTCCACTGTGCAGATCAGTGCTATCAAGAAAGGCCATCGAGTTGTCTCAAAGGGATAAATGCTTGGCTTCGACAGTTTGCGCGAGACTAATCAAATAGCTAAACATCGACCACAGCTTAATTAAAACTGCCAATCACTGTGACCTTCCTCGATTGTTTTCCCAGGAGTTAGTCCTAGCATGCGTTAAATGGTGTGCAACGGAATTTCCTTTCCTTTTCTTTTGCTTTCCTGTAACATAACATAGGCTCGGAAACCAATATAGAGCGAGCTAATGTCGATGGACACATTTTCATTTAAGTATAAAATAAAATATGTGATTTTAAAACGAAACCACAAAATCTGGGCGTTTCTGAAAAAGCATGGTTAGTACAATAAGAAAACATAGAAATAAGACACACAAACAATTTACTGTGTTTTTATACAAAGTGATGATGTAAACCCTCTCGTTGCCACAATACAAATAACGTACCAGCATCTAGAAGCTGGGTTGATAAAATAATAGGTAAGACTTTATGAATTTCACCTACTGGATAGATTGATACGCAACGTTTTGTAGCAGGTACTACCACCCTTCACATAGCTTAAAAACTGTGCTTATACCTGCAATGAAATGCAACGTACCAATTAATCGAGAAGATGAAAATCCATGAAGTCTTACTTATTATGTCACAATACAAATTCCGACAGTTTTACTGAAGCTTATCAGCCAGGTTACCTGGTCGCAACGATATTCAAAAATTGCTAGAAAACTACCTAAACCCATAGAAAAGTTTTCTTCTTTCAAATGTTTTAAAATTATGACAATTCCAGGTAAATTAAATGACCATTCCCGCAAAAGGGTTTCTAAATTTAATGGAAAACAAACGGTTTAAGCAGTCCGCCCCAATGCGGAAAGAGCCCAATCAGAAATCGCCACTTAGTCGCATAGTGTGAATCCCACTAGCATTAAGTACAAAGTCTGTCTTTGGACTGGACTAATTACCATATACCAGGAATGCATCAAGTCGACCTGGTTGTATCTTGCGACCAATGTACATGTACTAGCTCTCCTAACATGGTTTTACAACAAGATACATTGGAACAATACGAAAAGTAGACAAATCTTTAAGAGAATCTGTATAAAACTACGTTGGTCTTGCTTGTAAGATGATTGTTGAGTTTATATCTTCTTTCATATCAAAGTAACCTCGCTCTCTACTCACTAACACACACACACAACTACAGGCTATGTCGAGGCTATGTCGAAGGTCTATTAAAACATGAAAGTTGCATTATTAAAACACCACCATCGGATGGTGTGCTATGCTGGATTAATTCTCCTACACTGCTAAAGTAAACAGAACATGAATGTCACTAACACAGAATACCCTGACGTAGATAGACATAATAAAGTGCACATGGCATATTTGACATAAATATCCTAGGATACACGTACAATGACGTACAGGAAATGTGTAAGATGGCTTCGAAATGTATTATATAATGCTGATAAATAAACTATATCGTCTCATTAAAACTCTCTTTGGTCCGTTTATTAGGTTGATAAAATGCTGTTTAGTGACATTACGGGTGAATTATAATACAACAGCCTCGATTATCTGAATATTAAAATTACCTGGGATGACTTCATTAACCAGCTTGAAAATACATAAATTGGCATCATATCACGAGCCTCTCTTATTGTTGTAAGTATCATTAATTTTGAATATGTCATAAAATACCATATTGTTGAAAATTCAGAAGACTACTGTTTTATAATGGCATCTCTTCCTTTATAAAATGCGTGTGTTTACTTCCTACGAGCTGCAAAATCTGTTTCTGATAACATAATTTGAAAGGTCGTTCAACCTTTTACACTTCGATTGAAATGGCTTCGATAATGTCTGACCTAGATTTGACATCAAACTGGGTTTGTCAGAAATAGATACCTTGAGACCTCGAGATAAATCAAACTGCCATTCAGTGTGACCTTCATCGTTTGTTATCCCAGAAGTCTTGTTTCTAGTATGCGTTAAATTGGGTGCAACAGAATTTGTTCTGCTTTGCTTTCCCTATAACATAAAATAGACTGTCAATCAAAATTACAGTGATGTATTTGGCCTAAAAGATATTTTCGTTAAAGTATAAAATATTCTTTTAAAAAATGTGATTTTGAAACGAAACCACAAAATCTGGGCGTTTCTGAAAAAGTATGGTCAGTCTAATAAGAAAACATAAAACATATTACTGCGTCTTTATACAATAAGTTGATGTAAACCCCTGCGTTACCACAATACAAATAACCAAAATTAAAGCGAACTAATGTCGATGGACACACAATGCATATGGTCTAAATTTATTTTTCTTTAAAGTATAAAATAGTCCTACGTGGTATTTATGAAAGAAATGAATATATAAGGCGATGAAGTAAACTCCATCGTTACCACAATACAAATTACTTCTTTTAGTAATAGACAATAATACAATAAGCAAGACTTTGTTGATTTTCACCTCCTAGATTTATTGATACGCAGTGTTACAGTGTAGCTCCTGAAGCTTATTGGCCAGGTTACCTGAATGCAATGATATTAAAAAATTACTCGAAAACTTCCTAATGCCAAACAAATACTATTTTCCTAACAAAATTTTTAAAATTATGACTAGTCCCAGCAAATTATATCACCAATCTAGGTTTCTAAATTCAATTGATATCAAAAGGAGTCCGCAAATATTCTGGAATAGCCAAATCAGAAATCCCCAGTTAGTCACAGAGTATGAATCCCTCTAACATCAAGTACAAAGTCTGCCTTTGGATTGAACCAATTACCATATAACAGGAATGAGTCAAGTCAACTTGGTTTTAGGTTGCGACAAATGTACTAGCTTTCTAGATATGGACTTGGAACAAGATACATTGGAACAATACGAAAAGAAGACAAATCTTTAGGAGAAACTGTATAAAATTGCTAAGATTAAAAACTGGCACTTGTGTAAAAGGGGATACACTGCGAGAATCCGGATTGTGTCCTTCGGTATCTCTCTTTAAGAACAATTCTGACCGTGGCCTTTTTTTTTTTAGGTAGAACCCATTCTCTGAAAAACAAAGTCTTGTTCCTGCTAGTTTAATTTCATTTCCGTTTGAAGAAGTCGAAGTCATTGGAGTAGCAAAAAGAAATAGTTCCGACGGTGTGCTCAAGTATCAGAACCACCAATCCACTTTGTAGTCCCCCAGTTCGGCATACCATGCAAGGGTTAGAAAATGTATTTCCGTATATCATGAATTTATCTTGTACGCACCATATTATTTACCACATACTTATAAAATATACAGTTTTTTTTTCTTGACCAAGGTGTCGTTTTAAAAATAAGCGGGTATATAACAAAACGAAGTTCACCAAACCCACGACCTTACTCACCAAAATCACGACCTTAATCAGCTTATAATAAAGATCTTATTTCAAAATTATAACACACAATTAAAACGATGAAATAGTCTATTCATCAGTGGATAAGTAGATATATGTAGATATATCATATACCTGATGGTCGGAACCCGTGAACGGTACATCGAAGCAGGTTCAGTTTAGTTAGCGAACACGCTACCACTAAGCCACAGCCGCGGTCCCTAAAAATAGAGGACACTCACAGTACGCAATACATAAACATCACAAACAGATCTGCACACTTTAATGAGAAGCTGCCTACAACAACCAAAGTATCAAAAGGAAATGTCCTCGTCACCACTAAAAGTACATGTTTTTATTTCAGTATGTTTTGGTTAGATTGGGTTTCCCAAGTTTTAAGGGGTGGTTGGAGGAAGCTTGCTCTTGTCTTGATGCTTTCAGAGCTAAAAAGGAACAGGAAACCGATATGTTTGAAGTGTGATTGTATTGTCCTGTGAAAGTCCTGTATTTGTTCTGTTATGTTTGTATTTGGTACCAGGGGTCCCTTCGCCCTTTGGGCTAACACACCTTCGTGTGAGTGTAATACATTTCAGTACGGCGTCAACCCCCAACGAAACAAACACCCCAGTTCTGTTCAGTCGCTGGCTGGTTGCTGTAATTTTTCTTATTTTTATATAAATTGAGTGAGGTAAAGCAGAAGAAAAAAAACCCAGGTAACCAGCTGGTTGCTAAAACGTACCCGTTGCCACAGCGAAACGCAGTAATATCATTGGTAGAAAATGGAAAATCTTCACTCAGAGGAATACATGGTGCAGATTTGGTGTACGAAATTATATACGAAACAAGGGAACGGCACGGTGTTTTAATTAATCCAATAAGACGAAGATGAAGGAAAGAGAGAAAGGCGAATATTTTGCATGACCCCAGGATTGTTTTGAAGTATTTGCCTGTCTAGTTTCAGCACAATGAATGCAGTCTTATTGATTAGTAGTAAACATTTAAGCAAGGTAAACACGTTTGCTGTGAGATTATTTGTGTTACTATGCATTATCCCGAGTGGATTGTTTGAGTTAGTGTGTTTGCTTGAGTGGTTACTGAACGTTGTTGTCAATGATATAACTCACGTGACCGCTTTGTGTCGGTGTTTGCATAGTTGAAAGCATAGAGTATACAAGATGAAAGCATCTTCGATCTATGTAATCAACCCGTTGGCTGATGTTAATAGCTACCAATAAATGGTTTAATATGGGTTTTTAACCATACCTCACTTACTTTAATTGTTTTGGAGCATAATGTTTTCTTCGGTTTATAGATATAATTAACTAATCAGAACATGTGTTATCCGACATGAAATGTATTGGTACTCCAAACGTATCAATACGTGTGTAGATGCCTGGGTTTTGACTTGTTTCGGTCACTATGTTTTTAAACCAGACCCCCC
>JAVFBW010186467.1:0-10469 GCA_034783835.1 Mopalia ciliata
TTATGTGAGTATCGATTAGAAACCTCTGACATGTGTTTGTATTGACTAAGACTAAACAAAAAAGTTAGACCTATATGTCGATGAAATACCAAGATTCCCTTCACTCATAAATGTGGTATTTCACTGCCGTCAAATAGCACTTTTTGCTATTCCCTTAGAATAGTTCTGCGTCAAAAGTGCGTCATTTCCCCCACGTAACACAAAGGCTACGTTAATTATCATGACGTTTCGAGTTACGTCCTTCCACGTCCCCTTTAGAATAGCGTCATTTTGCTACGATCTTGGTGGGTTTAAAATTGCAATAGAACAATTAAATAAAACAGCTCTGATTTACGAATTTATTATTGATATTAATAGTGCACAGGATATACATGTATCACAGTGCAGTTTGAACACCATAGCCTACTATTGCTCTCGTGAATGGTTGAAAGGACTACCTAAGCTTTCTCTTTCACCACTCATTCAAGCAATATTTATGGTATTCAAAATTCACTGCTTTTATCGAACAATCCAATTACAAAATATGTACCAGCACTGGTAGAATCTTGTTGCGACACTTTTATCAAGCTATCATTGTACAAAAACACTAAAACGATTATGACACATTTATACACTTTTTTTTATTGAAACGCTCTCTCTCCCGTGTGTATGTTAATTATGGCGATGACCACATAGTGATGTCTTGTTTTACAATCTGTGTTGCATTACTAGGAACCACATATTCGAAGCTTTGACTACGTTTAAATAATACAGCGACTTTTGGTGATATACCAATACTAAGTAATCTCATAATATTTAGTAATGAGCAAGAGAGAAAACCATAACTCTGTCACTCAGTTATACGGGTAAACAAAACCTCTGTGATTCTGTCACTCAGTTATGAGAGTAAACAGAACTACTGTAACTCTGTTATGAGGATAAACAGAACTACTATAACTCTGTCACTCAGTTATGAGGATAAACAGAACCACTGTAACTCTGTCACTCAGTTATGAGGGTAAACAGAACCACTGTAACTCTGTCACTCAGTTATGAGGGTAAACAGAACTACTGTAACTCTGTCACTCAGTTATGAGGGTAAACAGAACTACTGTAACTCTGTCACTCAGTTATGTGGGTAAAACAAAAGCTATGTAATTATGTAATGAGAGTAAACAAAACCCTCTGTAACTCTGTAATGAGAGTAAACAAAAGCTTTGTAACTATGTAATGAGATTAAACAAAACCTCTTTAACTGTAGTGATAGTAAACAACCCCCCTCCCCCCTGTAACTCTGCCACTCAGTATGAAATTCAACAAAGCGTTCAGTTACTCAGTAATAAGTGAATAAAATTTCCATAACTCGGTTATTGAACAAAACAAAATCTCCATAACTCAGTTATGGGAGAGAACAAATATATATTGAATCCCTCTATATACAGAAATCACTCAACTTTGCACAGTAGTCTAACTTGTGAAGGGGGGAGGGGGGGAATATATACACCATGCAACGAAAGGAAGCAATTATCCAACACTGATTATTCACGCATATATACATAGCTCATAATATAGATGACCCAGTAAAGACGTTCCTTTTATGAGGAGTCCCCAGTTTATTATGGTAACGATGAATATATACACACCGTAATTAGCCCTATAAGTGTGCAGGATATCCGGATTAGCTCACATATACGATCACTGCAGAATTTATAGACGGTTTTCCTTCTTAAGCACTGTTTCTTTACATCATTTTAAATCATTGACAATGATAATTAATGGCGGTACCCTTTAAAACATGGGCACGTATTGACGTCCACGTGGACGTGTTCCGATTTAAGTTAATACGTTTGTGAAAACTTGAACATACGCTGGTGTGCACACAACTCCGAAGACGTCTATTCAATGGGAGTATTGTGCTCTGTAGTTTTTATCCATACGTACGAGAGGAACTACACAAAACGGGCAAGTGCAGGAGATAAATGCTTACTCTTTTGACAGCTACATGTATTTACAATCACTAATGTACATTATTGACAATACGAGTCGGTGACAGTATTCTGGAACACAATACAGAGATAATTACCTATAGAAAGACTAAAAAATGTATTTCTGAAACAACCCAGCATCGCAATGAGACGATTCGTCGATGTTTACAGAAGTCACATGTGATATATTTTGCTTATTTATTCAGTCCGTTCAGCAGTTGGAATCTAATTTTCATCTTCATCTTATTTTCCATCTTCCTATGGTAATTGTCAAAATGCATAAGACCACAGGAAAGGGTGAGAGGCTTCATGTCGCTATCTTCCTTTCCACCTTGCTTTGGGAAGATGGTAATTACCATGCTCATATGATAAAGCCTAACTATATAAGAGGCTAACTCTTAACGACGTGCATGAGTATTTTGAGACAATGTGAGTTCCAACTTGTAACTATAATTACTTTTATTTTGGAAAGAATGGTTTAATCCCAGCTCCATAGTTTAAATGACTACGGCATTGGCACAGCATTACACATAACTTTATATCAGAGTATCATGACTAGATACTACTCATGACTCCCAATGGGCACAGCATTACACATGACTCCTCATCAGAGTACCATGACTAGATACTACTCATGACTCCCCATCAACCCAGCATAACACATGACTCATGACTCCCAATTGGCACAGTATTACACATGACTCCCCATCAGAGTACCATGACTAGATACTACTCATGACTCCCCATCAACCCAGCATAACACATGACTCATGACTCCCAACTGGCTCAGTATTACACATGATTCCCCATCAGAGTACCATGACTAGATACTACTCACGACTCCCCATCAACCTAGCATTACACATGACTCCCCTTCAATCCAGCATTACACATGACTCCCAATTGGCACAGCATTGCATAATTCCATATTGGAGTAGCATGACACTCCCTATTGTCAATTGCACATCAGAATCGTATTCACCATCGGAATATCAAAACCACAAGAAATCCGCAGGCAGGCGGCACAAACACTGACGAATCCTAAATGTCGTTTTATTTGTTGTATTTATTTGTTGAAATTTGTAGAATAGATCATTGTTTGCTTGACAACAAACTGGCCTAACGAACACGATCTTGTGATGTTTACATCTCTCCAGTGGAACATAAAGTTAGAAGCTAGTGGATGTGACGAAACATATTCCGCCACAGTACGTACAGGAATGCATCTCGAAGGGTATCGGGGTGACATCAAACCTGACAAGGAAACAGCACCAGTGCATGGCTTCAACCAATCGATGCTGAATGGGTTCCAACACAACAATTACGGAATTTGTCTTCAGGTAACATACATTATAGATACAATTACAAAACACAGGTGGGCTATTATAATTCCGTGAGTCCGTACACTTTGTTGGCCATTGATTGCTGTGTAGGTTGATTTATATATTAATGGAGTCTGATTGTCTTTTGTAGGTGATATTGCAGTAGACGAAGTGGACACTAGAGAAGAGTTTGTGCCAAAAGTTGATTTATATTGGGCTGTTGTAGTTATTGGGCGTGTTAATGGCGATGAAACAACTGTAGTGGTTTTCATAGTGGTAGTCTCATCAAAAGGCGAACTAATTCCAGTCAGTGACTTGCACCATGCAGGAAGAATGGCCACGTTGTAATTATTGTAAGCTGATATAATATCCTGGGAACAGCGGAGGTAAGCTTGTCTTTCACATTGCAATAAATCAACAGTCGCCCTGTGGAAAGAAAAATATCGTTTTTCACAGATATGGGGTGGACGTTACCCTCAAAACATACAGCGGGTTGTTTTGTAAAATATATATAAACTTTCAGTTAACGGCTGAAATGGACAGTCAGTAGTACATATATGTAACAGCCGCTGCATATTGGAGCGTAGGTGGACGTTGGAATACATCACATTGCGCGTTCAGTTAGATTAATTCACCTTATTATCAACAGCGTCGTATTAAGTCAGAAAAGAGAAAACCTTACACAAACAATGTTTAACCGGTGCATAAACGGAATACAAGACTTACAGTAAATTTACAGTAATTACAATCGTTACAAGGTTGAGCTAATCACTATTAACTACAATTAACTTTAACTCAATGGTGCATTGAACAAGAGTATGTGGCGGTATGCAGACACTCGGACAGACTATTTACCTGCACATAATGTCTTTTTTATCCTGCAATGACATATCGCCATTGCCCATCCTGTAGGCTGCCTCGTTATACGCTGTGGTGCAATATTCAGATACCGTTATGTTTGTCGTGTGAACACACTCTAAGTTAGTAGAAAATTCTGTGGACAAATATGAACAATGTTAATTTGTTGAAGACAGATCAATGGATGCAGCTAACGGTTGATGCTTATTCAAGAATCCAACAGTTTCGGAGAGTACATTGAGTGGGCGTCACCGTGATCTTTACAGTGGTCTTCCATTCTATTTAATGTTGTCTTTTTAAATTACACATTAATGTAATTTTATTGATTGAATTAACTATAGATCGTTTTTTGTAAAACAATCGCACATTGTTAATGCACACTTTATTTACCAAGATAAATCAGTAAGAAGTACCGAGAAACATCGACAATACCCTTTTAACCAATCGCGTTTGAAAGATGTGTTGATTTGCTATATTAGTGGTTTATCTACCTTTGACATATGGACAGAAAGCTTTGTAGGCATTCATCTGAGAGCTGGCATCAAAAAGGTCATAAGCACTGACGTCATATAGTAACCCAGTCCTGTTCCGTTTCTGGATCACTTCTTCTAGACACGGGATGAACGTCTCGTGGTGTCTGACAAGTAAAGGTCATCCATACGAATATAATCAACTCAACACCTTTACTATTCGGGGCAACATTATCAAGGTACTGTATTAACGAAAAAACTTAATCCAGTATACAAAATAATATAACGCAAAAAATAACAGTTCCGGTCAAGTATCATATAAAGGGACGACTACTCCTGATATAGTATAGTCAGACTTTAGCTTAAAATGTAACTTGTCCAATTAACCCTTTTCTTTGTTTAAAGACAAGAATGCAGTTTGATTCACTGAACGAAAAAAACGGTTTCGCCAATTAATTGAAGTAACTTTATAGCATAGTATTTTTGATAAAATGTATACTCATTCTACGAGTGATTACAAATTTAGGTAAACAGTATAACCATAGGTTTAAGTAATTCAGACTGTACACTGACATGTGTCGGTCAATTTCACAATGGATAAAATACTAGTCAATCCCTAAATCACACACAAATAACACCGTCCCAGCTCGGGAACAGCCATAGTAGGATGTATACGACAGTCAAGTATTTTGTTAACTTGTGTCTATTCGAATACACTCTTAGAAAAATGTGGCTCAATGGAACACTTTAATGCTCTTCAGTTATGGCTCTGGTGGAACCCTTTTTGGTTCAGTATGGATCCCCCAGGGCAACTGTTCCAAGTATTTTTCTCCCTTGTTTATTATATCAAAGAACCGTTTTTGTCGTAATGTTCCATACAGAAGGTTCCATCTTTTCTACAGACCCCCCAAAGAACTATTATTTCTAAGAGTGTATACCTGCATAGTTTCGAGAAGGTTGAGCTCATGTATTCTCCCTCATCCCCATAGGCTGGGTCACTGTCTCTTGGAAAACACTCAACTGGAATCCCCATCCAAAACGGTCCAAATATAATATCATCATATTTCGATGAGACTCCGAGAATAATTTTACAATCAGTAGGTAAAGCAGCTATGTAAAAGTTTGCCATGGCATGTCCAAGGTCTGGATCGCAGGAGGTGAAGGCCGAACTCTCACATGCAGCGTGTTCTTGAAAAGCACTAATTGTAACAAATAACAGGTATTAATGATGATTTCAGTAACAGGGTAAATAATAGACTGAGTTTATTAATACAAATACGTCGATAAGGATCTGGTTTGGGCTTGTAGTTTTCTTGGCGTTTATCATCAGCACCTCTTGTCATTAGATCTACCGTCTATGAGGCACAAAAAGTATGACCTAATCAACGGTCACACTAATGTCTATACGGCTACAACTAATAAGTGTTAAATTAAGATGAAGCAAACCAAAAGAGACGCATTAATTTATACGCTGTGCTAGGAATAGTTATATATTTTATAACATGCGCTATTAATCTACTTTGAATAGATAGTCTACTCCTTTTGCTTTATAATAAGTGCAATGTGTACAATAGGTTTTCAAAGGTAAGGTACCGGCAGAGATATTGTGTAGATGTCTCTACGTCATAGTAATTATTCTCCAGGTGTGAACTGACGGCATTTAATTGGTCGTTACACTGACGTAACTCCGCTTCCTTTTGACGAACACAGTGGCGGTTTGGGGTGATCACTTAAACGAAATAAAAGAATATATACATTTTAAAACAACAAATCTATGTGTTATACCAGCCACATTGAATTGAAAAAAGGAATTAACTTATTATTGTGTTTTATAAAGTATAATACCGCCATAAAGAGAACTTATTTATGCTATGGTAATACGTATCTTCATGGCCAAATGATGTTGTATTGGAAAAGGTCTGTCATAAACACATTAGCCTGTATGTGTGTGGTAATAATGGGGAAAAGGTTAAGTGGCCCTGTTGTCAAATCTGAGTAGGTTTGAGGTCTAATACAGGTGCTGACCACTTAAGTCCACCTCCGACCCCGTAAGAGGGTTTGTGTTACCTCTCAAGTCCTGGCACACGCCCTGGTATGCTGTATTTGTGGAGTGCACGTCGTGGAATAGCTCAAGTGGTAAAGGCCCTGGGTAGAAGGCAGCAAACTTCCGCACGTCGAACACGTAACAGGCCAGGTATCGATCAAGTTCCCTGAAGAAAGAACACTTTTCTTTTGAATGGTATTTCATATATATATATATATAAGTTCGCACTGAATTTCTTTTTCGTTTCGGTCTTGCCATGTATGCGAGTAAACATTTCTATACAACACTTGTACTGCACTTACATTACATTAACTCATTAGGAATAGACGGAATGTAACCAGAGTGCATGTTTATATGTATAGTACAAAAACTGCGATAACAAGTAATGATCTGACAAAACACCTAAAGACCAGTGAAACTCCAGACTGAATAGCGGAAACCCATATGGAAATCAGTTTAAAAGACGGAGATCATTCATAAATAAATCACAATACAATGAACTTACATGCAGCGGCCTTGAGGACAAAGGCAGTATATATATTGACAAAGTTATTTTATCCCCAAACGTTTCGTCATGGTGTGATAATGGCGGTACTAAACATGATCTCACTCAACTCAGACTGGCAGCAGCTGCTATGAAAGACTATTCCACTTACTGACAAATCTGCTCGAGGTCAAATATTTTTTGGAAAGAAGGCGTCAAAAGTTCCATACATGGTCCAACCATGCTAGATTCTTCAGTGACTGCGTTGGTGTAATCTCCTGTCGTCATTGTAATATCAGAGGAAACGCCCATCACCATCACTACAATGACAAAGATGGAATCCGTGCAAATTATGATTATTACTGGACCGTGAAAACGACATTTGCGTTGCACTAAAGCGTTAATCATCAATAATCGGAGTCTTTAACCTTTTCAAAAAGATTGATAATATTCTGTTAGTTATTGAAAGACTTTTAAAAATAAACGTATAAAGACAATCTGTAATCCTACAGCAAAGCAAATTTTGGAAGCCTTTGCTTTATATTTATAATGATGATGACTTCGGGTAAGTTGGAGGTAACAGACAACACAAGATATACCTATATAGCTGTCCGGATTGTAATGAAATCCTAGAATGTAATAAATATTACATATCGGACAGTAGTCCAACCCGTATAGTAATACATTAAATTTATAGCATTCTGGTCAGCAATTCTACATTATATATCAGAATTGTTATAAATAGGCCGACCAGCCACACGTTCAATAAGTATTGTGAACCTTAATAAAGTCTCTTATTATAAAATAAAAATGAAATGAAAAACATGCAATAAATGATTCTGTTAACTGTATACAAGAATTAAAAATAAAAACAATAAATATCAGCGTCAGTATGTTCATAACTCGCCGGTTTTAAAATTGTTATGGAAAAACCCCTTAAAAAATACCAATACTGATTTACGAATTTATCTTTAGTATAAATAATCCGGAAAGAATATTATACATTGTGAAGTATGAATACCATATATATTGCTGAATAAGTGGTGGAGGAGATCCCCCACGAGCAGCGTAACAGTGTAATATCCGCTATACATTTCGGGAAGCACTATTGTTCAGAATGTAATAGGTATTACCGGTGCTGTAACTTAACACTGGCTCTCTTGCCCGGGACAGGCAATGAATATGCCGGGCTTTTGAATCTCATGTTCCGGTTGCCCTGAGCGGCAAGTGAGCTTTTTAAGCATGGGTGTTGTTTTAACATTATCGAGCAAGTGGGTTTTGAACAGAATTGCTACATATTTAAATTTACTTGACCTGTGATGGGAATCAACCCAGAGAATCAATTTACGCCTCTGGTTACAATCCAGGGATCAGCGCCGTCCGAAAAAGTAAACAAAAATTGCATTCCGAGATTTTGTTTTGTACCAGCTATTCTCAGTCGTTGATTAACGTTGCGATGTTTTGATGTGAGTACTATAACACTGTTAATATGTACCGGTATATGATTAACATATATTATATACTCATATAATCTCTATAAAAAAAAACCCGTAAATTATGTTGGTATACGGTTAGCGTGGTCAGCTAAAGCTGACCGTTAGAGTACATAATGGACCTTTGTTATAAGGCCATTGCTATAGTATCCTTCAGAAAGCTCTCTCCGTGTTTACAGTTGTTATTATGTTTACATAACAACCTACTAGAATATAAGAGGCGTTAATAGAGCACATGTCTTTATTTATTTCGCATTTATTTCTGAGGGTTGGTTGTAAATCCGTCAGTATGTCTCTAGTAGCTGTATGCGGTGAGAGAGATCTACCGGTCTGAGAGAGGATCACAGGTGGCTTACTGTCTGACACATTGCAAACTCTCTTGCCTCATTCCCCTGGAATTTACACACACTTTCTTCACATATTTCTCTATACAGATTAGCTCAACCTACTATTAGAGTACCTTTACTATGGACTGTGGCCAACTATTGGCTCATATTAGATTTTTTGTTGCCCCTGTTGTGCTCCCCAACTGTTAGCGGCGTGCCTTTGAGAGTGGAGAGAATGGGCTGCAGGCAAAGGGTATCTTGTTCCGCTTGTCTTACTATCTCCCTGTCAGCGATGTAGGGCCGGGCGTTGACGAGTCAACCAACACCAAATATGAAACAGCAGTCAAAGACTTCAATACACCACGAGTGTTCTCGATACAAGAGAACAAAGGTTTGGATATTAAATATACCTTCAAGCAGCTGTTCAAACGAGTAGGTAAAACAGGGAAACGATCTCTTTGTTCTTAACAACAGATCAGAATGTGTGGCAAATAATGCAATGGAATGGATGCAGAGAAAAAAGCTTGGCTGGCGCGTGGAGATTTGGCGGTTAAATCAACAGGCAGAGTTATATTAGTTTTAGCCCAGACTGTGATGGGAGGGGAAGCAGCCCTTTGCTGTTGTTTGCCAGGGTCCTAATTCCCATGTAGGCGAGATTAGTTATAATTGGCTATTGTCTGATTTGGCAAATCTCATTACAGTTCAGCCCGCAACTTGCTAACTTCCTCAAGCTAGTAGGCTTAAGACTGATGATCCACCTTCAATATTTCGGTTTTCTGATCACACTACAAAAACAAAACTCACTGATAAAAGTTTTAAACTGGTGTCACAAAACCCACTGATAAAAGTTTAAAACTGGTCACTCAAAACCAACTGATAAAAGTTTTAATCTGGTCACACAAAACCCACTGATAAAAGTTTTAAAGCGGTCGCACAAAAGCCACTAATAAAAGTTAAAACTGGCCACACAAAACCCACTGATAAAAGTTAAAACTGGTCACTCAAAACAAACTGATAAAAGTTTTAATCTGGTCACACAAAACCCACTGATAAAAGTTTTAAATCGGTCACACAAAAGCCATTGATAAAAGTTAAAACTGGTCACTCAAAACCCACTGATAAAAGTTTAAAACTGGTCACAGAAAACCCACTGATAAAAGTTTTAAACTGTCACACAAAACTCACTGATAAAAGTTTTAAACTGGTCACACAAAACATACTGATAAAAGTTTTAAACTGATCACACAAAACTCACTGATAAAAGTTTAAAGCTGGTCACACAAAACCCACAAATAAAAGTTTAAAACTGGTCACAAAAAACCCACTGAAAAAAGTTTTAAACTGGTCACACAAAACCCACTGATAAAAGTTTAAAACTGGTCACACAAAACTCACTGATAACAGTTTTAAACTGGTCACACAAAACCCACTGATAAAAGTTTAAAGCTGGTCACACAAAACCCACTGATAACAATTTTAAACTGGTCACAAAAAACCCACTGATAAAA
>JAVFBW010186478.1:0-10468 GCA_034783835.1 Mopalia ciliata
GTGTTAGACTCGTACCTTTGTGCAGATCATGGATACACACTGACACACTGTCAATCTCCTGTGCAGGAGGTACGTTTTGTTTCGTTTCCGTTTGTTTCCATGCTGTATGCATACCATTATGCGCATGGGCTCTATGTCGCCGGAAACGGAAACAAGCCATATTCAATCCTTAACCGTAGACGGTCAGCAGAGAATAAATAATAAAAAAAAAAAAAAATTGAAATTTTTTTTCTAAATAATTAACACACGTAGGCCTACACAATATGTATTGTGCTCATTGCACTCGCTATTAAGTGTGAAGTGTGTTGAAAAAAGTTGGTCTATTTAGTTTTACAAGACAAGAAATGCATAAATGTAAGTGTAAACCTCGTAAGAGCTCAATACTCATAAGGTACCAACACACCAACCGACATGATGGATTTAATCATAGGTTAGCCGTGGCATTGATGATAATTTTGACTATTGGTTTTAACCTGCTTACCCTTTTTAACCATCACTATATTGCGGTGTTTGCATTTATGTCTATCTACTGCAAATTAATCGTCTTGATTTCGCTCGCTATCTGGGAAAGAATCTTCGACGAATAAAAAGCAAAATGTAACAACAACAACCAAGTTTTTTTTGTAAAAGTAAAGCTGAATAGTGGTAATGAACATTTGTTAAAAGCTCATTAATTTAAGACATAAGCTTATTAATATTTATGTCATTATAAAGTAAAAAAACTGCTGATTCAGTACCACTGGCCTGTTAATCTCATAAGTAATTTTCAGTTTTTATTTTTTAACACAATCATTCAAACCTTTTTTATAGTTTGACATTTTTATACCCTTGAGTATAATGTTAAACCCCAATCAAACAAACAAATCAAATGACCTTCATTAAACCCCAGTCAAACAAACAAATCAAATGACTTTCTCGTCCCTGCCAGGAAAAGTCTTACCTAGAGACTTTGTCGAGATTTTTTTTAAAATGGTCGAAATGACAGGTAGATTACAAGCTCTAGATTTTACCGTTCGGAAAATACAAAGATTTGATTCCTCAGAATAAGGATTTGTGACGGGCAGTTTTGTATTATGGCAGACAGTTCAGTTGACATGAAGTGAACGCAGCCAGTTGCACTGGCCACAGGTGACTGTACTATATGTTACCATAGGAATTTATTAAATGTTACAGCACAAGTCAATATATTTTGTTTCAGGCATTCCACTGCTTTTGTATGATGGCATTGTGGTTTCCAAAACTAACTGTTGGGAGTTATGTTTTTTCCAAAATTGACCTATGCTGGTGGCCCGGAATTGCTTCCACACTCCAGCCAAATTTAGTAAAAGTTTCCTCGGTCGATCGTAAGAGGCGAGAAAAGGGGTTGCTTTCTGTTGCCCTGGTGTTCACAGAGCTAAAGGGTAACAGGAAGCAGATTTGTTTGTGATGTTCTGTATTTCTGTCTGTCGTCATATAAGTTAAATACCCTTGAGTACGACGTTAAATTCCAATCAAACAAACAAACAAATCGATCGTAAGAGGCGAGAAAAGAGGTTGCTTTCTGTTGCCCTGGTGTTCGCAGAGCTTAAGGGTAATGGGAAGCTTTATGATGTTCTGTATTTGTGTCTGTCATCATATAAGTGAAATACCCTTGAGAACGACGTTAAACATCAAACAAACAAACAATAATTTGGCCTATAGGGGCTATGCTGAAATATGGTATATTTTTAAGCTTGGTCAAAATAAAGATATCAGGATTTAGAGCAGAAGTAACCCTGACAAAATACTAGATAATCTTACTTGGCTTGGAAACAGGATGTGTTTCATGGAAATAATCTGGTCATTAGCTGATCAGAAACATTATTATTACCAAGCAAAGTAACAAAATAGGCTTTTCCACATTCTTAATATAGATTCACAACCCCAGCGCCCGGCCGCTCGAAGTCCTCATAAATTTAATCCACTATTAGAGGACATCACATCATGTTTTAGCTCTACCTCTAAACCAGTATTATTTGATCTAGTGTTAGCGGCTAATGTATTTCAAGCAACTGGCGGTGTGGCCCCGGGAGACCTGGCCTCGTTTGTCTGTGTCCTCTGGTGGACTTTGTGATTTTGAACCGTTCTGTATTTCAGAATTTAGAGATAACAACTTCAAACCAATTCCCAAAGGAATCCTAATCATTATAATAATAAGGACGTTTTGTCTGAAATTCAGGTTAAAGGCCAATATTAATCATCCCTGATATAGACATTGAGGTATCATTGGGTCTTCTAGACATAAATTCCATCAGTAGCAAAACTACACGTTCATTTGTAAGAAGTTGTCTGAAACATTATTGTTCATGTTAGATAAAGAATCATCTAAACTCGAAGACAATATCTGAATTCAATTTCTAGGTTATTTCTCATATTTGCCTTCATATTTCAGGTCTATTTGGTTATTACTCTGTTAAAACCAAACTAGATTAAAAAAAAAACAACTACTCTTAATACCTCTGAAGAGGATACCAAACAAACCCGCTGGGAAAAAGATAAGGGCTTACTGGATTAACACACTCCAAACACTTTGGGGATTCTATTCGTCTTTCCCCCCAAAATTATACTGTACTATTTCTAGTGTATTGGTACGAAAACACCCATTAGACCCAGGATTCATCCAAGTAAACAAGCAATCTTTTATGTTGTATTTGGTTTTGTAGAGGTGATAATAGAGGTTAACACTTCAAATGTGAAAGTGATAACAGAGGTTTTACAAAGTTGTAAATTAACTTTTTTGTAATCAGGCCAGTCGGACCTGCAGGTTCCAAGAGTTGCAGGCCCTGTAGTAATTTTACTGGCCTCTCGGGCCTGCCGGTTCCATACATGTATCTACAGGCCGTATCAAACATCTTACAGATCCAACCCAATATTGATATTCACACAGCTTGACCATTGTTAAGCTCGGTGTGGTTCATTCTGAGCTATCCTGACCTAGCAACATAATTCACCTATGATCAACTTGACAGGGCCATTTTTGATTGTCGCTGTAACACATTGAAGGAAGAGGACACAATTTTATAATCCTCCATCAAGATTCATAAAGTGTGAATTTTTCACATTAAACATTATTTCATCAAGTGTTCAGTTTGCTGGGCTCAACTAGAGCTTGTTCCAATTTGATGTGAATGAAACATATTACATTCATATTACATATCCCATTGGATTACACATAAACATATTGTCATAAAATCTACCAGCCTCTAGGGCCTGCAGGTTATGAAATTTATAAGCTTCTTGCGAGACATGTTGTGGATCTGGCATTGTGAGGGTGGTTTTTATAAGGTTTCCTCTCGGTTTTCCACTGTAATAAGGCTAGGTGCAGTGTTAAGTGGACAATCCTTTGTCATATAAGTGAAATACCCCGACGTTAAACCCCAACCAAACAAACAAGCATAAAGCCTCTTAAAGTATTTTTCAAAAACCGAAAACTGATTTTCAAAGATTACTTTAAATACATAAACACTGTATTAAATCTTAAATCTTAAACTATCTGAAATTTTAGTGGCTTTAAACCTAAATCAAACAAATCATAGATTATAAGCGAAATTTGGAAAATAGAAATGTATTATTTCACATGATTTAAGCGTGTTTTTCAACTTTTCATGGAATACGAAAGGCTGAAATTTGGCTAAATATTTCTGAACTTTAAGAAATACTTAAGTAGCTTTATAAATACGGGCCCAGATGTGAATGTGATAACAGAGGTGTATACGTGGAAGTCTAGCAAGATCAGGAAGCAATAGAAATAATGAAGTTGAGGTAGTGAAATAATACTGCAAATAATGTACACGCACTGTACAGTGTAAGAACCTGTTAAGAAAAATCTTTTGGTGTGTTTAAAACTTGCTCAACTACAACGCATTACAGATCTCTACTTTGGGTAGATGACCAACTTGAAATACAATTACAACATGCAATTTGCTTAAATATATCTATTCATTCTCTAGTGTTTTATTTCAATGTAATTCTCATTATAAGAAAGTTTAGATCGTAAATCACGTGTTAACACATCAAGATACAAAAAAAGAAAGATATCATGTATTGTTATTACAGCAAAAGCCACATCAAAGGTCAAGTAATTAAGTTACAAGCAGATCACATCTGATTTGATAGGACTACACCAATCAAAAAGGAGAATTTGTAACCATGTTATTTTATCTCATGTTACATGTACATCCTATCCTATTGTCAGTCAGACCTCATATAAGTGGTTTGGGTTATCAGGAACTTCATCTTCTAGAGAGTATTAGTGCTTTTATATTTACACATGAAACTGTCATTTGAGATATCTATATCTGTTTATAGTTAGTGTGTGTATGGTGTGAAATAGTGAACTTGTGACGCATAAGATCATAAGTCAAGCTTATATAATTTATTGCAGTTTGAACTACCAAATACAGTCTTTGAAAATTCCCTTATTGCCAATGAAGAACACACCTGGTTTATTATGTCTGTATATTGAAAGAAAATCTAAACATCTTTTGAAGGGATGCACATGTCATGATGATCATCAAAGTCATCATTTGTAGATCTTCCGGTCTCTCTCTTCCCTCTGTTGACCCTCAGGTATTTGAGTGAGTCACACAGTTTGGCTTCTGCAATCACAGAGTGTTTTTTTTTTTTTACAAGGTTTTCTCCCAGTTTTCCACAGTAATTATGCAAGGAGCTGTGTAAAGTCAATAATCGGCCATGATCATATAAGTGAAAAACCCTTAAATATGATGTTAAACCACAAACAAAACGAACCAAGTCTCTCCATTCCTCCTCATGTACCTTTTGATTGGCCCTGCTTGCCCTGTTTTGTGATTGTCCTCTCTTGTAACTTGCCCTGTTTTGTGATTGTCCTCTCTTGTAACTTGTCCTGTCTTGTAATTATCCTCTCTTGTAACTTGTCCGGTCTTGTGATTGTCCTCTCTTGTAACTTGTCCTGCCTTGTGATTATCCTCTCTTGTAACTTGTCCTGCCTTGTGATTATCCTCCCTTGTAACTTGTCCTGTCTTTTGATTATCCTCTCTTGTAACTTGTCTTGTCTTGTGATTATCTTCTCTTGTAACTTGTCTTGTCTTGTGATTATCCTCTCTTGTAACTTGTCTTGTCTTTGGATTATTCTCTCTTGTAACTTGTCTTGTGTTCGTCCATCTTGTAATTATCCTGTCTTGTAACTTGTCCTGTCTTGTGATTATTCTCTTGTAACCTGTCTTGTCTTGAGATTATCCTCTCTTATAACTTGTCTTGTCTTGAAATTATCTACTCTTGTAACTTGTCTTGTCTTGAGATTATCCTCATTTGTAATTGTCTTGTCTTGTGTTTATCTTCATTTGTGATTGTCCCCTCTTGTAACTTGTCAATGTCTTGTCTTGTGATTGTCCTCTCTTATGATTATTCTCTCTTGTACATGTAACTTGTCTTGTAATTGTTCATCTTGTAACAGTCTTGTCTTTGTTGATTCCATATTGTCTTGTCTTGTGATTGTCTGTCTTGTGATGGTATTAAAGTTGTCAGTGGTGTCCAGGGTGACGCCTTGACCCAGTAGGCTGCCACTTCGTGTAGAATAATCTTAAGAATATCATTAATGTAATTTATTACAGTTAAAACCAAAAACTGTATAAACTATTGACCACAACATATTAACATAGTTTTTGTTATTGAAGATAAAACAATAACTCTCTAGACTTTGTAATTGCTATTAAAATATTTACAATTAGTTGTATAAAATATCAATTCTTTGGTAAAAGTATGAAATCAAACATAGTCCCAATATAACAGGAATGCCCAGGGTCTTGTTAGTACACTATCACTTCTATCAGTGAGACAGGGCACAGATTGAACGTTAAAATTATAGAATTATATGGTCTTTACTAAATTAAATAAAATAGATTGAATATTCCTGGGTTCAAGCTACTGTACATGTACAATGTATGCTTAAATACATACATGTGTATTTAATAGCAAACTTCATTTCAATGGAACTGTGTGAAATGGACAATCCACCATCATAAAAGTGAAATATTCTTAAAAATGATGTTAAACCTCAAAATAAACAAATCCATTCCAGAAGGGAGATGATTCATAGCCCACAGTGAATACCTGAAAAGTTTATCTAAAAACAGGCGTACAAAAGCTGTAAAATTAGAATCAGGCATTTCTTTACAAAAAATATTTCCTTTATGCATTAAATCTTTTCACGTACTGACAGATGGTTCAAGTGTCTAATTAAAGTAGATTATCACGAAGATGGACCAAATGAGGAAATATTTTGATTCTCAAATTTACTCTGATAAATTTCTGTTTATAAATGTTTACATGTGTCAGAGTACATATAGGTGTTGTTCTCTAAATAAAGTATATACAACTGTCCCTAAATCTAATGAGAAGAAAGTGGTTAAATGTCTAATATTAAATGTATACTTTATTCAATATGTTTATAGTGGGAGGGGTGGAAATTTGGACCAAGATCTTTATCAGTGCTTCCTTTCAATCCCATGACCTGTATGAATGTGTTTAAGTATATGTCATTCATGCAGCAGACATAACTACTGTGGTCTGGTTACACCCAATTTTCAAAGCAGGAAATTTAAAATTCAAAGTTTTTTTTACATGTATGTTGATGTGTTATATTGTGTATGTACATTAACAAACACCATTGAATCTATGAGAGAGAGTAAAAAAAAAACCTGTTTATTTAAAAGACTGAGAGGTAAACAGGAAATTGCACAAGTACTCTAATTGTGAAATAAATCACACAAAAAACCTGAAAGTAGTGTACTTTTATGTACCACAATAGATCTGTTGGAAACTGATTTCCCCACACATGATGCAGCCTTCAGGCTAAAGGCAGTTAGTCTAAAGAGTGACCATGCAATGCTGTCTTAACTTACATGTAGCACTGGAGGCAAATTAACTTTCCAATATTATGAAAACATTTTACATCTTGACTGTGCTAGTGTAAATTATTGTTGGTATACACAACCATCAAATAAGTGAAATACCCTTGAGCAGTGTGGAAAACATGAATCATTGAATCAATGAATCACGCATGACGGTAGACAGCAAGTGTTTATTCTTCTGACAAGGAAAGGCATAATAAACAATAAACTATCAACTGTATCACTTATTAATGTAGGAGCATTCATTTGGGGGACAAGCACACAATTCTATAATTTATTGTGGCATGAAACACTTATCAGTGAATGGTTCACCAACAGTTTAAGTATTATAACAGGCCTTGCATCTTGCGCTTGTTCCTTTAGGTCATGCTTGTTCAAGTTATGCGAAGTTTACACATTTTCGTATTTACATGAAGGGTGATCATTCGCATAGGATAAAAGCTGTTCTGGGACAGAATTATATCAGTCATCAATGTATCAGATTGGACTAAGATTTGTTGACAACAGAAGAGGCTAAACCAAGGGATGAATTTACTATAAAGGAACAGGAGAGGATTTAACAGCTACTAAGTACACATAGGTCATTGCCATTTGATACATGAAACATGAGTTTGCACTATTGAACCAAAGAAAGGCTGTATCAAATAGCAATGACCTATGTGTACTTAGTATAAAGCTAGGATAGGCAGTAAGTACACCTAGAAAGGGATCAGTATGTAGCAAATAGTCTGATGTTCACCCATTGACTGATGTGAATACCTAAAATGAACAGCTAAAGCCATTGTGAACAGCAATGACAAGAGCCATGGAACAAATGAACAGCAGCCTCATACATTACAGTTTTACATTTTAATTGCCCTGTGAGGGAGCGGGTTGGCCATGCCCCTGCAGAATACTCCCTCGGCTTCCTCGGTCGATCTTAAGAGGCCAAAAAAGAGGTTGCTTTCTGTTGTCCTGGTGTTCACTGAGCTAAAGGGTAACGGGAAGCAGATTTATTTGTGATCTGTATTTGTGTCCGTCGTCATATAAGTGAAATACCCTTGAGTACGACGTTAAACACCAATCAAACAAACACACATTGTTTGTTGCCAGTGGTATCGAGGGTGGTTTCCTTCACCCATTGGGCTGGCACATCATCATTTAAATACTCTTGATAACAACATTAAACCCAAATCAAACAAACTAAATAATACACACTCTAAAGTGAGTCAGAAGAAAGCATCAACTTGTCATCACGAAGTTCTGATGAGCTGCTCTGCCATTGGTCAGTATATTGTTTATTTCACATAAATCACAACAGGCAAATTTGCCCAATTACAGTGACAATAACAAGGAAGAAATGTAGAAAAGGTAACAATGTAAAAGTAAAAAAATAGTTATGTAAAATAACTAGAATTAAATGAATGTGTTAAGGCCTATCATACAGAAAACATGAAATTATTAGAATAAAAAGTCTTTACATTTGCGTTTAAAACTTGTGACTGTTTCAAAAATATCTTAAAGATTACAGTATGTGTTGAAAGCATTTTGACTTCAAATTAAAACTGATTGTATTCTAATTAAAAGTCTGCCTGCCTTTGGATAGAAGAGTTTTCTTGCCCTTAGGTTCCCTGAAGGAGCATAAAAAGATACTTTGTTAGCAAGATAAAAACAATTAAAAGAACTATTAACACATTCAATTAACATATAAAATCGTGATAAGTCCTTCGCTGGTTTTAAAGTGGTAGATGAAATGCTTACAAGCTAAAATATGATTATAACTGAAGGTTGCTTTAAAACACAGGAACGTTACAAATTTCTTTTGTACACCTTCTAAACGTTCAGATAAAAATGATGGATGAGGAGACCATATAGAACATGCATATTCAAGTTTACTGGAAATTAAAGATATATACAAGGATTGAATGGTTGATATATTAGTAAAAGCCTTTCTCTTAAACAACAGTTTCTCTTAATGAAACCAAGCATTCTAAAAGATTTTTTGACCCGACTCTCTACATGAGATCTAAAACTTGAGAGTGTGACACCCAAATCTTTGAATTCATTTTCCTGAGTTAATGGACAACAGCCAATTTTGTTCTCATATTCTGTTTGTTCTCGCTTATTTGTATAGTTAATAAAGGTGCATTTGCTGACATTTACATCTAGTTTCCATGTAACACTCCAGTCATAAAATCTATCAATATCATCTTGTAGCAGTTTGCAATCATTAGAGTTTAAAATGGGTTTAAAAAATTTAGCATTATCAGCCAAAATTAATGAGAATTTGATAAAACTGATGGAAGATCATTTACATACAGTAAGAATAAAGAAGGTCCCAAAATCGAACCTTGGGGGACACCTGATAGTACAGAGCGCCAATCAGAATAGTTACCATTTATGAGTACCCTCTGTTTTCTTGAGATGAGTATGAACCCAACCAGTTTAAGATGTTTCCCGAAATACCATTAGACTGAAGGCTAGACTAATTAATCAACACCAGTCTGTATATCAATGTTATTGTATCATTTTCAGGATCAACCTGATGTCCAAAACATTTATTAACTTTAGAAAAACAAAAAACTTTTTCATTAACTGCTATGTTAAAATCTTACCCATAGTTTATTAATTATCAAGAAGTTGTTTTGTTTCCAGGTGACAATAAACCAGTTATTCCAGAAGCTAATGATCAAGGGAATGTCTTCCAAATTCAACCAGCCAGTGAGTATGTCCAGGTTTAATAGGTATATGATTCTACCGGTAATGGTAATCATTCCCCCCTACTGACAGACTTCTATGCCCTTGTCTGTGGTGTAGTGATTAACGATTCCGTTAACTGAACGTCCTTCAAACACTGCTCACAGGTTCAATTCCGGTTGTTAACCTCCGGTATATGATGAAGTAAGCTGTACCCAATCAAACACGATCCATCAGAATCGAGTCTGCCTGACGACTATCAGGTATAGGAGCGAGTCACATGTTGTGGCTCCGGCAATCGTGGAGGTGGTTTTTACAAGGTTTCCTCCCGGTTCTCCATCGCAATAAGGTTGTGTACAGTGTGAAATGGACAATCCTTTATCATATTGGTGAAATACCCTTGAGTTCAACATTTAACACCAATCAAACAAACAACAAATCTAGGCCCTCATCTGCAGTTAAGTGATTAGGGACTCTGATAACGAATTGTCCTTCAATTACCGCTCACCGGTTCAATTCCCGTTGTTGACCTCCGGTAAATGAGATAGTAAGCTGTTCCTAATCAAACAAACTGGCAGTTGACTGCTCTTCATCACGCACCATATGAGCAGGCAACTTTTTCCATGAAAATTGCTAAAATTGCTTTGAGATAAACCTACAGCTGTCATGATTAGCGTATCTGTCTACCTTAAGGCACCATCAACCATATATTTTTTATTGTGAATATCTCCCTAAGTAGTTGTATCTGTAAAAAAAGAAGTATTTTAGCTTTAAATCATTCAATATTGATAAATAAACAGTCCGATTTGCGTCACATTTGGCAACTTTTCTGTCTGGTGTTGTTTACTTCTGGTTTATAGACTAAAGGGAGATAATTCAGTTCA
>JAVFBW010186488.1:0-10468 GCA_034783835.1 Mopalia ciliata
CTCTCGAGATGTCTGTAGGTTACCCATAACACAACTCGAGATTAAGGTTTATTTAGAAACTTGTCTCTGGGAGTTATGTAGAACATAAGATGATTTTTCGATTTTAATTGATCTACATCCCTGTGCCAGTGTGATTGCTTTTAGAAATATACAAATCTAATCAATAGCTCCGTTAGATTAGTCTTTCTCTTATATGCTATAATGGGTCTTCGTGAGCGAGGGGTAGCCGGTTTAGGTACAAGATTTTGATTAACAAGATATTAGCAAACAGGGTGCTATATTGGTCATATTGGAATACAAATACCTTTCCCTGGTTTCCAATTGAAACCCTACAACGTTTGAAGAGACAAGGGTCGGTTCCTTTATCTTATGAGTGGACAACCCCTTCGAGGGCAAAATTGTTCATTTGTTTTTATTTGTTAATAAGAACATTTTCTCTTTTTTTCGCCTACATTTTGTGAAAAAGCTGTATGAAAATTCCTGTTATAACTTATTTTATTTGAAAATTTTGATTCAGTTCTTTGCAAGTCTGTACTTAGTTTTTTTTAGGAATATTTATTTCTAAACAGAAACACGTCACTTTTTATGGTCGTGTATTGTGACTTTCTTGATGGAGAACATTGCCGTCGAGTGTTATGGGTGGTTGGCGACATACTCACGTTTCCCAGCTGTTATAGATCATAAGTTAGAAATCAATTAAATTAATGAGCCCCTCTGAGATTACCCAAGAGCCCACATTTAAATATTCCAGGTTGTTACAACTTTTAAACCGAAATTGTTGAGAAAAAACTAATGCATTGCCTTGTTGGATAATGTCCACCGATACCGTTTGAAGCACCATTGTGTTAATTGATGCCGTCCTAGATATCTTGACTATTTATTTTTCTACAGAATTATATTTTATCAGACGCCAGGATTAAGTATATATCAAGTAGAAGTTTTAATGAACAATATACTTTCTCTGTCGTTTGAAGAACGTCGCTCGTTTAGTGCTTGGGCCCAACATTGACATTCCTACTTATTGTTGGTTGAACCGCGAACCCCTTCAGCCAGCGCCTTGGGGAGCGACTACAATAACGGTGTAATCGTTTGTTTATTCAGCCCTCGTGGTACATGATTGCCGATTGACCGAGGGATAAAACGATTGCTCGTCTTGAGAAGATTATGTTTTATATTCCCCAGAAGGAGAAAGAATAACAGAAGCCAAAATAACAATAAATGAAAGCGAATTCCTATTCATGTTCCCGCGAGACTCTCGTAACTGCGAGACTTATTGATTTAGATGAATGCCGGTTGATGTATTTTTTAGAGATCCCAACGGTTATATCAGATCTTCAACCAGTCCATAAGTGTATTTTTATTATCATCCGAAACCGTCCAATTCCAAAACCTTTTACAGCCCACATTCGCCGTTCTCCAAGGATAAGAAGTTAATTGGTGAAAAGAATAGTTATATTATGACCACTGAGAATTCCTATATCGATGTATTTTGCCGCCATCATCTATCAAATAATAACAACTGAGGTATTGCCAGCATTAGTTGTTTTTTTAATTATTAAATACTTTAAGAATAAATTTATTAAAATTTTCTAACTAGCTATGATTTCCTCGATTAAATGTTTACCATTAAATGATTGATCCTAATGATAGATGGATGGATGCACGCATGGATTGGTTGAATGACTGCGTCATGCTCAATATTATTTATTGCAACCAGTTTATACCCACACAAATTAAATTATAACATTTCAGATATTTTTCACGGTTTGCAAATTAATGTTCCTCCAACACGAATGAAAGACAGTTTCTTAATGTAAGTTTTATTATTAAATGCATATAAATATATTTATAGCAAAAGCCTCGAAGGTACTGTAGGCCTACATGTGTTTTAACGGTAGGATTGATTGATTGACTTATTGGTGTAGTACGCCTTGTTTAAGGGTGTTTCACTTGTAAGGCGGCGGTGTATTTCAACAAGAAGTGACGCTAACATAACGGTGGAATTTTAGGTGTTTTCACACTGCTGGAAAGTTAATTTTCCTCCACTGTTAAGTTAAGACAGCATTGTTACTCTCCAACCAAACTGTCATTAGCCAGAAGGCTATTAACAGAAAGAAGTATGTGGCTTTTATTCAGTCCTATACCAATTCCATTCTTTTTCTCAATGTAAGTCTATGTGGCTAACAGGCTACCAGTTTGCAACATATCAATAATGACTTTGTTTGTTTGTTATCTTATTCTGGATATTGAATTACATTTTTGTGTTTTCAATTAATGCCTGATAACAATCAAATCTATTTTTCAACCTGGTCATTATCAATGTTTTTGTGTTTTTAGGAGACTGCTTTGGTGCACGTGGGTTTGATAACATATTGATTCGCTTTGAGAGAGCCTCGTGGTGGTGGCGGTGGTGGTGGAACGATTTATTAAAATATGACAAATTTTGACTTAAATAATATTTTTGAACGTTGCGTGCATTGTATACATTGTCACATAGTCCAATAAGATGATGGCCAATCTTGAACAGACAGTAGTTTAAATGATATATTCCAGATATCTTCATGTATCTAACAACTAATACATGGGCATTACACAGAGATATTAAATTAAAATCGTTATTTGTTAAAGGTTGTAACCTATAATGAATACTGCTCTCCACAGCTGTATTCCCTTAGTTTTGCCAGAATGCTGTAAAAAAAAAAACCTTGATTATTTTCCTGAATTTGATCTGTCTAAGGATTCTAAAGAAAGATTTCTGAAATGAGATAAATACATTGCACTCAGTTGTCATTCACAACAAAATCTGAGTTTACATAACCCCAAAATTCAAAATGTCATGGAAAACAAAGCCGACTTCGGATGCCGGGTTTTGTATTTCAGCACGTAATCTACTGGTCACATTCTATTGTCGATTGGTCGCTAAAGGGCACACCTAATCGGTACGTAACTGCCCCGAGATATGATTGACTGAGATGGGTGAAAGTGTTTAATCCAGCTGAATGGTGCCAGATATACCAGCCTATCTTTCAGCTCGAGTTACTAATGTACGTGCGGCTTCACTGCCATCATGTTTGGGCAATATTACTGCTGATGCCTTGATTGAGGTCATGCGTGCATATCTCCGCCTTATCTTACAGTTATACTAATGGGTGGAAAAGTCACATGGCCGGAACACTTACCTGAACTGTTAAAATCAAAAAGTTAATATTTGTTTGGATTGGTGAATCAATTGTTTATTCATTCTAGTATCACAAATTACTACGACAAGTGCAGAGCGAATAAAATGTAATCAATCCATTGCAAAGAGTTTTGGGTCCATCGCGTCAGGACAGCCGGAGTGTGTATCTTGCATGATTATCTTACAGCTTGAGATGTTGAATGTATATACAATTAAACAAGATACGTATTCGCATTTAAGCCGGATCATAACACAATGCTGTGAGTATTGTTGAATAAAAGAAAACCAGAATGCATAACGAGATTAAAACCAGATCTAAATTGGCTCCAAGGTCTTGGATTGCCGCATCTAACTCCGACATAAAAGTGCAGCTAGTTTAGATATGACTTTGATCAGATTGTGATTATGCGGAAGTGATTTGAATTTCGAAGCTTTATAAAAATAATTTAAAGATAGGTCAGTCGTGAACCCTTTCCGTTGTAGTTTGAAATTGTGTGTGCATTTGATTCCTATGTGCATTTGTTGGCGGTGCCGATGCTGACATTGGGACTTTACCATATACCCAATGGTTGTGAACGAACAAAGCCGTTTAGAAATAAGGTAACAAGAAAGCGGAATAACTTTGATATCTGGCCCCTAGATAAAGTTTTGGACTTAATGAAGGCGAAAAAATGACAAGTGGAGTTAAGGAGCTATGACGGTACCTGGATTTACTTTGAGAAGGCAAGGGCCAAAATGCATAAGACTTGACTAATGCTTTATACTCCTTTGTCCAATTACCTGAAAGAGCGTGGATAACGTTTCATTGGACTATCGAAAAAGACGGCAGCCAATCAGAACGCCGTTCCCCTTTATATAGCTGTGATGGTCTAGTGCCCGGTTGGTTCGGGTAGCTTTCTTGTTACTATCGGCTTGATCAATATCAATTATATAATATCCTTCAGTTTGCACCGTCGCCATGTTGGTTGTAGACAGTTTGAACGCTCAAATTCGATTGGTTGGGTTTGAGGGGAGTTTGAACTCGAAATGAGCATGTACGGTGCTACAGTCGACCCGGATTTATTGTTTGTAGCGGGCAAGCTATTAGAGGACGAAAGGTTTTCGACGACCATCTTTTCTGCCTTGCTTTTGATGACAAAGAAATAGGCAAACTTTATAGTTTTCTTTGCTTTCTAAAAAACAAACGCTGCAGAATAATGTTTTTGAAAACCTACTTTACTAATATGAGCCTTCATAACAGGCTCCGCAAAGGAAATTTGTGCTTATTGTTAATCGCTCTTGCTAAGGGCAGATTGTTTGTAGAGTAGCAATGCTGCCTCTAGACGGAGGGAGATCAACTTTCCAACAGTATCCAAAACTTCACATTTTATGGTTGCGCTAGCAACCCACACGGTGTTAAACACCAATCGACCAATCTGTCCGGAGTGGCCACTACAAGTTAATCTAGTCGATTGTTGTGTAGTTGGACAAACTTTTAAAAGCGGGACATTTTTTGTTTTTATAATTATCATCGAATTTATTTCAGATCGCTTCAAAAATATAACATTTGTATAAATAGGTAAAATTCCTCGTGTTGTTTTGTATGAATGACGACTCGTAAATAGCACCGTTTTGCTAATTTGTGCACAGTATTTTCGTTATTTGGGGATAAAAAGACAAAGAATCACTCGATTTGTTCTCATATTTTATTAAACATATTGAGGCAAGACAGCAGCTGTCGCTGGAGAATACTAGCACAAATCTAATGCCTGGATATTTTGGTTCTTTTTGCGATACAATTTCGCCCCAAAAAATGGCGGGTGAAATGATTAAATAATTTATATCACAAATCGGGATAAATTAAAAAGTGAAAATCCCTGAAAAGTAGCAGAATCAGTATGACTGTATTTGTCGGAGATAAAACAAAAACGCGACTGTATCTTATTTCACCCAATCATGCAATCACTTAATTCAAACAGGCTCAGTAATAAAGAAATAGTCCCTTGATTATGACGTCAAGTGTATTACTACCCGCAAAATACACACAACCATACTCTCTGCTCAAATGATCATCCAATAGCATAAGAGAGAAATAAATGAAAAAATAAATGACGTATGTAATCGGTGGCGGTTATGTGATGTCACTCCCGAAATAGAATTCTTCTACATTTTCGAAAGAGCTGGTAGGTGATTGGTTTAAAATTCGACCGAGGATGTTTTAAACCATCAATACGACAAGCGGTACGGCGAGTGTCGGAGAATAGTGGAACTGTGAATACCGATCACTTAGCTTTACGCAACGTGTCAAAGTCAAAGTAAAGACTTTCCTTATCAGATGAAAACCATAAGTTTATCTATACTTAATGTTAACAAAAGTTCTATATTTTGTTGTTGTGACATATCGTTTGCTACTACATTTATCGAACCCAGCACTAATTTATTTGTTTTTGGAATATTATTTAGTGTCAATTTTTATACAGTTTAGTCTAATTGATCTACTCTACTTATTAAGCTACTTTGTATAGTAATTTTGTGGAATTCGGCAATTATATGAAGAATCATCATGCTGTCCATTGTCTTTCGTGGTTATCAGGCATCATGTATGATTGAAAAATTGAAATAAACAGATAAATGGAAAAAGGCAGACGGATGGATGGATCATTCAATAGACATATAGACATGCATGGAAACGAAAAGGCATGTTAGCGGGGACGGACGGACGGACAGACAGACATCATTGGATAAAAAAGTCTGGTTTCCTTCATCCCTTATACAGACTCGAGATATACTCGGGGTGCTATTAAATGAAGCGCATAATCTACGAAAGATTTTCACCAATCTACCGCGGGTCTCGAATGTTGCAAAAACAACAAGGTGAACGTGTTATGATTTTATTATCACATGCACAGAAAAATAATAGCGTGTGGCGAACAGATTAATAATTGACGCTGATAGCGGTATTATGAGCGAGTCCTCTTTGGGAGTCGAGTACCTGTCATAATCAGGCCAGCCTCTGTGCATTATACCATCTACTGCCTTATCAACTATTGATAAGATCAGAAAAGGGTGGGCATCTAAAATTGTGATTCCCGCAGAAAAAATCAATCGCATCAAATTAATTTGTTCTGAAATTCCCAAGTGCGAACATAGATCTCTTTTATTATTAAACAATTCTTGACACAGGTGTGTATGGAACGAGTCTGCATTATAATGACTAGCATGAAGTCCTGTTTTATGTATGTTTCCTATAGCAGGATTGTGTGTTTTGGACTTGCAAGGAAAATAAAAGATTTGTGCTTAGTAAAAAAATTGTTTTGGTTTGTCTGTCGGCATGATTTTCTGGTCATGCTATCACAGATAGCCAGTTAGGGGTGATTCTAAAAGTTGAACTAAATAAATGAATCAATATCTGAAATCCAACACTGCCGCGAATATATTACAGTTAACTTAAGCGATTGACAGGGTTAAACTGTCAACAAATGAAAGGAGTTTATATTTCTGTTTATGTTACAGCAAACAAACATGTATCTTCTCTAGCCAAGAGTTTTATTCCGACATATTATGCATAACAACCCTTGGCGGATCGAGCGCATATAACCAGAACTACAGCTACGCCCCTTGCGGATAAAGTGACTAAGTTTCGAATGATAACATATAATGATAACATATGTTGAATGTCATACTAAAGTTTTGACAATTTATTTAGCTTTGTCAAGCATCATTGGTACGCTAAAGCGGAAAATTTGGATTAATAAATTTAACTCCCAATAATTTTTTTTTCATTTAAGATTTTTTGTCTTGTCCAAGATTTTATTTTTCTTGACCAGATTTTATTTTCCTATTTTTCAATCCAAGACTCATGTATATAAACTTTTGCCCTAGGCCTTTTAAATTCTCTTAGGGGCCCTGCGCATATATGCCGAGTTCTGTATATATAAGAATTCCGAAGGAATAACATTATCAACCGATCCAATGCAAAACATAATTGAAACTAAAAACAAATATCACTTATTGGCTTATTCCTCTTGTTGTATAGAAGACTTATGTATTCAACTGTACGTTTCGCCATACAAAGTCAAAAATGTATTGTTTTATTTTAAGTGTAAACACAAAGTATACAGTTTGGAGTTAAATTTTTTATTCTTGAATTTGTTCCGCTTAGGCGTGCCATACCTATACCTGAGAACGCTTTCACGTGGTGTATCGACGTCTGCTTACTGAATGGAGAATCTCTTCACGTGAGCAAAGAGGAGATAACTTTGCCAGGCCCCACCTCCAGAGTTCAGCATATTCTATGAGGTTATACATTTAATGAAATTGTATTGTTCTGCTTCGCTTTGAACATCAAATGTCTTGAACTAAAAAATCATGACGTTCCATTCTCAAACATGCAGTATTTTATATTATGACGATATCATGCAACGCAAGGATTTGTCTAATGTCACGTGATGTGTTTACAACCAATCAGAATAATTTGAAATGAGGTACAACAAATGAAAATGACTATCGAAATATCATGAGTTATTAAATAACCATAAATTAGCCCTAGAAACTTTTTTTAATCCTTGAACTGAAGGGTTGAATTCTCATTCAATGCCTTTTTTTAAATTTGATTCCAACAATGCCGGTTTATTTAATAATCAAACTGCCGCTTTTAAATTTAATATTTCTACCAGTCAAGTAAAGCGGAATTATCTTGATTAAGATGCAGTCGTTTTTATCAAATTAAAAAGAATAAATTGGAAAACTCTTGTACTATTGAGGTATCCACAAGACGAAGAAAAACAAGACACCATTCAACCGTTGGAAACGGTCTTGTAAAAAAATTACATCAGCCGCCATTGAACGAAATCGATAAAATCTCGAAGTAACGTTAGTCTCGAGAGAACGTGAATATGAGTTCACACCCAATTTTGTTACATTAGTTGTAGCTATTTTCTTTTCTTCCGGGGAATAAAACATATTACTGCCAGACCAACATTCGTTTTATTCTTCGATCAATCAGTAATCGTGTATCACGAGGGCTGAATAAACAAACGATTACGCAGTTATTGTGGCTGCTCCCCGAAGAATCGATAGAAGTGTTTGGAGGCTGGAACTGAAAATAAATACAAATGGCAAATGTTGGGACCAGACACTAAAACATGCAAAGTATTTCAAACGGAAGGCTTTAAACGACTTGGTTAGAAACGCATTCACTTGACAGATATTTGTGAGATAGATGTTTGATGAAACAAAAACCTATCTAGAAAATAAATAATGTCGGTTATACATCAGTTTGTGCCATAACACTCGCTGCGTTACCAGACGAGGAAACTCTTTATATCCAGCCCTCTGGCTAAGGGCAGTTTGTTTGAAGAGTATCGATGCTGTCTTTCCGAAGCACTGGGAGAAAATTAACTTTTCAACATTATGAAAACACTTCACATCTTGGTTGTGCTAGTGTCAATTAATGTTGGAATACACCATCGTCATATAACCGAAACATCAATCAATCGGTCAATCAATCAATCAACCAATCAATCGATCAATTAATCAATATTTACATCCATATACACAATATCAATGTTTAAATAACACGAGGAAAAGTTGGGGTCTCCATACACGTGATTTTCGTCACGTTACATTTGAGAGCCCATCTACCCTTCAATTTGACAGTTTAAGCCTATATACTAAATACATTAGTGAGTCAAACTTTCAAAATTTTTGAAAGTTATTCCTAAAATCCAGCCAGAGACTTTGTGACATCTTGTTACGGTTTCCTGGCCGATTCTTCCTCTGATACTGTAACACAAATCGAAATGCAAAAATGTCAAAGTAAGCACAATAACAGCATTTTGTTAAACAAGTTTTTAAGCGGTCATGTGACTCAGAATCTTCCATGTGTGGAGGATATTTTGAGCCATTCTGGAAAACGACAGAAATCTATAGTTAGTAACTTTTAGTTGATTTTCAGACTGAACACTTTCTAACATTTTAATGAATTCCGGACTACAAAACAACTGCTTTCGGTGAGAGATTTTGAAAAATTGTAAAAAAAAAAAATTAAAAAAAAAAAACCCACATCGTTCCAATCTACAAGTTATTATCTTCCACCATTATAATGTGACATTGATGCGTCTCTTGTGGGGCTTTGAAACGGCTCATTCAAAAACCGTAGCTTGCAAAACGAACTCGAAAAAGAAAATTTTAAGATTCAATATTTCAAATATTTCAACAAAATTTCAAGTCATGATTACGAAAATAATTTAAAGAAAAATTAAAGATAAAATAAAACACAGACTTTTGATCGAATCACGCAAATATTTTTCTGCAAATTTCTTTTATTTGCTTTTTTGTAACAAAACTGTTACGGTGGTGCATGAATCTAGAGATCGTTGGTTCAAATTCTAAATATGGTTCAACCTTGCAATATTGATTAGTGATTTGACCCATCCGTTTTGAGTATAGCCCAGGAAGACATCAGGGCCAAGGGTTCGTGGCCACCTTTCTCTTATCTGTCCACACAAGACTAAAAAGCCGTGGCAGATTTGGATTTCTCTTCAAGATGAAACAGTTGGGATGTATCACACTTTGTAGACATGTTGTTTATACATACTTGAGTTCAAATTCTGTGCAACATAAGACAAACGCAGCTGTTGGCCTACTAGACTGATAAACACGAACATTTTGGGGTGAGACTATACCATATGGTGCATGATATATACTACCCGACTTGGTAACGTGATGCATTCTCCAATAAATTGGGTATTTCAATATAATCCCAAACAACGAAAACGCTGTTAATACTCACTTACTAAAAGTCACAAAAATGTTGAATAGTTTAATCTTTTCCCCATATACATCGGTTACTGTTATCTTTTTCAAGATGAAAAATGAAAAAATTAAAATTATTTCGTTAGTTTGTTTGTTGCTTTGAAGGTCAAGGGAACAAGTTAACATAAAAAACAAAACTGTCGAAATCGATTGATTATTTAGTCTCCAAGTACGAAATGTTTCTTTTATTCCAACTTTCTTGGTTTTGTTAAAAAAAACTTCATTTTTGGGGTGCTATCACATTGCTCGGTCCGCCGCCGTGTTCTTTGGGGTTTGACGATATGAAAGTGTCCTTCATAGCCTATTTTTCCAAATTCATTCTTTCTTATTGATTCGGGGATCGGACTTAGGGCTAGTTACCCTATTCTGACAGTATATGTTTTAGTTTTGTTTTATTCATCGATATTTTAAACTCACATGTTGTTTTTTTAGAGTGACGGACCAATTCTACAACGGCTCTGATTCCAACTTTTACAGGGTGAAAACAAGAGTTAG
>JAVFBW010186499.1:0-10467 GCA_034783835.1 Mopalia ciliata
CATGGACATTTGAGTGAATATGGACGAAAGTATATGATTGCACATGTATAGAGACAAATATTTTGCATAAATTTCAAAGCAATGTGATGAATAGAGAAAAGATTTGGCTATGACATAACGACAAAAAAAAAGAGCCCACAATAATAAATTCAAATCAAGTATGTTTTAATAGATAACTACATGATTATATATATATTGTAAAATATTGCACATGTAGTCAAAAACGCTACGTAATAAATTTCTCAAAGATCACCCATATAGGCTACTATTATAATATAGTAATCGTAAAACAAATATTGTTAATTTAAATAAAATTGTATCATATAGAAAGTCATTTAGCACAACATATGAGACTTCCAAAATAATCAATAACTGACAAATTGCTAATGGTTTCATATTTTTTTAAAAACATTACTGTTTAGAAAGAGTTAGCTCCCATTGTTCTCCAAAAAAGAATCTGGATGTTTTATTAAGCTGACGATCACATGATCATCTCGACGCTGAAAAAGCATTTCTCCCTCAAAGGTTACCAGGTTCTGTTTGCGGGCTCTCATTAGCATTCCAACAAGCTTGTTGGAAATTCGAGTGTAGGTGTCGAATAAGTCTTTAAAAGAAACGGCGACTGTTCCATCAGGCTGCTCCTGTCCCAGATCGCGAATGACATTACAGAGTTCACCAATCTCACCGTTGACCGACTCTCCAGCCTTTTTTCCACGAATCTCTGTTTTCGAGCCCTGGACAGGGCGGCCATAGTTAGCATCATCCTTGGACAGTTTGGCACGATGGGACGCCCCTTCCCAATCGGAGAATGGGTTAACCAACTGTTTCTCTTGGTGTTCATCTGTCCTTTTTTGCCACTGTGCTATCTCTCCTTTCAATCTCCCTCTTTGAGCCATGGCTGAAAACAAATTATATTAAATGTAAACAAATATGAATAAATTAAAATTTGTGGTCTTTCTTCTGTCAGATTTTGTATCTCCGTCGGTTAGAGCTCTGGGGCCCGTTTCACAAAGCGATCTTAGCTTATGCAAAACTTAATTGCCATGGCGACCAGTGTTGAAGACATAGTGTTGCCATAACAGTAACGTTCAACGTAAGCTAAGATCGCTTTGTGAAACAAGCCCCCAGGAGCCACTTTCCCAAAATGACTTACGATGATGGAATATTGTACAATATTTTTACGCTATAGTTTACCATGGCGTAATTGTATCCTTTTTTTCTTTTTTTTTTGTACAACATTTTGTGAAAGTGGCCTCTGGGCTTGTTAACCAGGGAACCAGCAGTCCAAACTTGATGGAAACCAGCAAAAATTGTCTTTCTATCAAATAAAAATATATAAATTAAAACAAAAACTAACAAGGGATTTTACGATAAGATAGAGCGAAGTCTGTACATAGCTGTAGATCGAATAATATGTTTAATTTGGCCTATGAAAGTTATCATCTTCAGGAATTAAATATTTCATTTCTATAGGAAAACATAGAATTTTAGGGAAATATATTCAATGTTTTATGTTTAGGTTTGTGATATTTCTTAAGAGCAATGGCACAAGATGTAGATTAATTAAACTTAATGAATCATCTTATGTTCTACAAACCCTCCAGAGACCAGTTTATTAATAGACCTTAATCTCGAGTTGTGTTATGGCTTATGGGTAACTTCTACTGACAACATGGTGTATAAAGTATTATTAAATATGTAGCCCAACGATATATTCAGCATGGGTTTAGAATAAATCAGCCAACAAATTGGTATTTTAGAGATATAGAGATTAACCAAAGACACAAAAATTAGTCAATGAATATATCTGTTAAATAGATGGAGTGTTACAACCTGTGTGATACAAAGGGAAGTTTTACCTTATTTCGTAGGTCCTACAGATTTTTGTGATTTTGTAATAGATATACGTATTAATATATTCATACATTTTAAGAGAATAAGATTGAACTTATCATGCTCAAAATTGTTAGAAATTGACATCCATTAACCCCTGTGTACAAACTAGACTTATAGCATATCTTTAATATTTATTCACATGCATATTATTGAAAAGGGTATATTGGATATTTTAGGCATGAAAAAAAGGAAAGAATGAAATAAAGTGCGTTAACTGAAGGCTTCAAACCTTAAGTTTAACCATAACTGAAGGCTTCACACCTGTCAAGGACTTAGACAGGCACCTGTCCAAATGGATGCCCTGAAGTGAACAATTGACTCATTTGGACACTCTGTTTTAGTAAAATTAAACATGCAGGAGATAGGAAAATTGTCAAAAGTGGACACCCTACTTTTGATTTCTGGCTAAGCCCCTGACACCTGTATGTGATATTAATAACCACAGGCTTCACACCTGAAGCTTGAAAATAACCAAAGGCTTTGCACCTGAAGATTCAAAATAACTGTAGGCTTTGCACCTGAAGATTCAAAATAACTTAAGGCTTTTGCACCTGAAGATTTAGAATTAACAAAGGCTTTGCACCTGAAGATTAAAAATAACCAAAAACATTGTACCTGAATATTCAGAATTACAAAAGGCTTTGTGATTTACACATGTAGTTTCAAAATAACCTAGTGCTTCACACCTGAGTAGCAAAACAGAGCATCACACCTGTAGTCATACCTTGTGTTAGGAATAACATTGTGATTAACACCTTACATTTCACTATTAATTTGAGCATCATATATGCAGTTTAATAAACAACCTTTCAGAATAATCTTGTGCTTCACACATGAAATCTTACAATAACCTGGTTCTTCACACACAATATTTCAGGATAATTTAGTTTTTCAAACCTGAAGTTAAAAGGTATTCCCAAATGGGTTTCAAATAAGGTTAAAAGAGATTGAATTACAAAGATAATACTATAAACTAGCTGTAAAGTAAATCCCATATTTTTCTGATGCTTAGAATTTGTGTTATTCACTAACAAACTTGCGACTTTTCATACAAGTTATTTAAGCTATGACGTAGGCAGGGGAAACTTCATTCGGAACAATCTGTGCCGGATAATGACGACTCCGTGGCAGATAATGACGACTCCATCCTGGAATTACATGAATAATTTTTAGATAATGAGAAATAACAAAATGGCAGTCAGGTTTCTATAGATACCAGTGACTTGGTGAATTCCCCTGCTGACATCACTTGAGATTCACAGCAGACTCTTAATAAAAGTCAGATGTTCGAATCCCAATATCTCGAAATGTACAACAAATTTTTTAATAAAACAAAAGACAAATCGTTCAGTTAATATTGGACTATTTTTATACGTTTTCTAGGTATCAACCATTTGGGAATACCTTTAACAACAAGCTATCGGGACTTTTTATAGATATTCTATCGCTTTATGATCACAAACCGAAATAACATAAGAACTTTGGAAAGGTTTAACCAATTCCTCAAGTATCCTTCAGTCCAACATGGCTTTAAATGAAAGGCAAACAAAGTCAATTCTTGCATACACCCTACCACCCACTGTTTACAAAACTTTTATAACAGTTTTTATAAGATTCCTTGATTTCCACAGAAAGCCACACTTATATGCTGGTGCTGCAAGGTAAATGTATGATTGGCTTTTAATCAGGTCCAAAATGGTAATTTTGCTTCACTTTTCATATAACTGGGTGTCCAATTTTGACAGTTTTCCTATCTCCTGCATGGTAAAGTCTCTTAAAATAGGGTGTCCAAATGAGGCAATTGTTTACTTCAGGGTGTCCATGTGGACAGGTGTCTGCCTAAGCCACTTCTTTTAATGCCACATTTGGTGTAGTGTAATCAGGGAAGTAAATCTCTGGTACCAAAAATTCCCTGGGGCCAACATTCGGGGCTTACAGCTTAGTGTATATGTCTATCGATCCTTATATGTATGAGTGTCACCAAAAGTCTATTAACTAGAATTATGTAACTGCCATATAGTAATGTCCCCCGGCATTGTAGACCAGCAAGAAACAATGACGTCACAATTCAGAGAAATGTATTTTTATTTGTGAGGAACTTGGATAATTTCAACCCCGACCTGCCATTGTGTATATGAATTGTTTTCATTCCAAACGCTGGCTAAATATGTGTCGATTTAGTTGACTTCTATGTAACAGGCACATATTGCACTGGGTGAATGAGTTTAGTTTAGTAAGCAACATTATCATCGAGGAACGCCAGAAGTTTCCAATAATGGATCATTTTTAAAGTTATTCTTAATTTTCTTGTGGCCATGTCACATAATACGCTATAACAGGGGATTTGGTCTCTGATGCCGGTTAGCATATCTATATGGCAGTTGCATACTTCTAGTTAATAAGACTTCTAGTGTCACACTATGTGGCTCAGGCAATAGCAGTGGTGGTTTTACAAGGGTTCCTCCCAGTTTTCCAGCATTATTAGGCAAGGTGTTGCGTGAAGTGGACAATGCTTTCTCATATAAATGAAATGCCCTTGAGCATGACCCTACGCCCCAATCAAACAAACAAACACATTCCTGTATTCATTGTAATAATGTTTTGTATTGTTTGGATGAGTTGGGGACAACTGTCATGACTTATGATTTAAAACCAAGGGTTTTTTTTTCAAGCTAATCTACAGAACAACTCTTGGCAGAATGAGGTGCAAAAACCAGAATCTACAGCCCAGAAATTAAACGGATGCCTTGGAACTTCTATAATCCAAATCATATGGCTTAACAATCAGCTAGTAATAAAAGTGCAGAATTTGTCAATAATTAAATATACAGGCGTAAGCTGTGAGCCCATAAATGATTGGTATGATGTAGTTGTAACAGGAGGAGTTCACTTTAAAAGTACCGGTAATCAATTTTTTCACAAGGGGGTGATTTATAGATTCTGTAATGTGGAGAAGCTTGGAAAAAAAAAGTTCTGGTTAACACAGCAGAGACAAGTTTGTACCAAGTATAGAACGAATATTGTATAAAAAGTCCACCATACAACAATGAAGTGGCTGTAAGTAAAAAAACGGGGAATCCCCCACCCGCCCAACACACAAAACAGTAGATCCAAGTATCCTCCATATGTCTTCCCAGCAAACCAAACATTGTTGTGGTTTGGTTGTGTTACATTGTTGCAATGGATTTTCGTAGACTACCAGTTATGTTGCCACAACCTTAGAATACTACCACAAGGCACCGAAACAGGGACCACTTTCACAAAATGTTGTACAACAATAAAATATCGTATGATATTTTAACGCTATAGTTTAACATGACGTAATTTTATCATACAGCATTTATTTGTTTTATGACATTTTGTGAAAGTGGCAGAAACTTAATAGCTACTTGTAATATAGTTGTTGCATCAAGGGCTGCCGTTTTCACAATATTGTTATTACATTGTTGAAAACTCTAACAAATTCACAACTATGTCACAATGAGTCGATTTGTATTGTTACATTGTTAACCCTTTCATGCATAGGCCTACAGGTAACTATAGTAACCAAACTTTACCCCCACCAAAATTCTAAACTGGGTACCCATCACTTCCAAGCCCATAAATGCTATTTTAGTAACCATATGTAGTCGATTTTCAAATTTCGATGATTTTCCATTTAAATGTCCCAAATCAATCAGAAAAACCAATTGGTGCTAAAATCTGATGTGAAAATCTTTTCCTTGCAAGAAAGGGTCAAACTACAACGTTTTTGAGTGTATAATTATGTTGCAGTAATGTTGCTATTTGGTTACTGTGCAACTTTATAAAATATATAGCTGGTATACAAAGTTGCAGCTATGTATAGTATGTTTGCTGGGTTTGGCACTTTTAATATTGACACTAAAAGATCTAAGCTATACCTGTTTACAAAAGTTCATGTTTTTTTAATGTGGATGAAATATGAATGACATTGTGGCCGTATTGTCGATCTTTCTCACTGCCGCTATACAGTCCTGCATAGTGACCGCCCGTATTGAAAGTGATTTACTGTGGAATGTCTGTGGAATACTTGTAGCTCAAGGCTAAGGTGCATGATTAAAACGCATGTGGTATTTGCCATCATATTTATATTTTGTTTTCATGTTAAACGCAATTTTGAATATTGACATGTGAAACCTTAGCTAAAGTGTCTGGTGTGTGTTGGGGAAAGGAGGCCTTATAGGTAGGTATGTAAGGCCTTCCAAAAATGTCTAGTAACAAGGAAATAAATTCTTTGAGCTTACAACTTAACCTATATTATAATATACACGCAAAAAGAACGCGGTAAATATAGTACTAATATTAAAAATAAACCAAAATTGACACTTTCATTAGTTGAACTGTTATGGTACCAAAGGTTAAAATACAGAAAACGCTTTGTAAATTACTGATGGTCAAATATGTTCTATTGTTGTTACTTTCGCTTTCGCTATCGGTTCAAAGTTGACTTCGATTCTGAACCTAAAAGTTCCTAAAAGTTTTTTGAACTTTGCACTGCAGGGCAAATCTTTCGAATGCTGAAATTAAAGGATATAATGATTCCTAATTTACCACATGTATCAGTAGGTAAATGTTATAACTAAATAAATAGTTTTACCTTCGTCAGAGGGACTTGTTTGTTCCCACAACTTGAAAAGTATCGAAAGTCTTTTGTGTGAAAAGTTTGACAGGTCTCTTTCGACTGAAGAGCTTCGATGTAAGGGGAGGCAACTTTGTTTGGGGGGAATGTAAAATTGGATAGCGAATACATGCGGGGTCGTTCGCACGATCCTACTCGGTTTAAGGTGAAAGGCCTTAATGCCATGATACATGTAAACCTAACTTTTGTTCTACATCATTGGTGCCAAATCACTGACATGAATCAATGAGACATTTCTGTTATTGTTGTACATTTTACCCAAAAAGTATTTTAAAAAGAAAATTAATGTGTAAATAACATGCATGTATCTTGCAGATGATTCAAATAAATTGAAACACATATAGGCCTATGGTCAACATGATGAACTGTTTATCATTTTATGAACTTCCTCCAAAATTTATTCCTGATGTGTTACAGCACAGAACGTTGATATCAGCTTAAATGACTTCAATAGAGACCGTTTCGACTCAATAAGAGAACTTTATAATTAGGCAAATTTATGTCTTACTGAGTTTTTCAAATATTGTTAAATGTTATTTTAAAAGCTGGGGATTTTTTAAGCCTAGAAATATTTGGGGTATGTTTTATATATGTATTGGTTAAACGAGAGACTTAATGGAAAAAAATCTAAACAATTTAAGTAGGCAATATAGTATCTCGAAAAGAAGCCCACTATAAAGTATTTAATTGTTTTAAAAGGAATGTAGCAAAACAAATCGGCTGGTGTGGTTAAGATTTTTTCTAAATCTTCCAATTGATCGAGAAGATTTGAACAATTTTTTTTTTTAATCAGAACTTCGCAAAGTGAGAGAATTTTCTATTTCTCCGTAGATCAAACTGCGCCCCCGAGAATTCCACTCGAAAGTCATCACTTTACATGCGCACATCATCTCTGACGTCAATCGGTCATTGCCATTCTGACACGCCTGTTACAAATCAACTGCATGATAAACATGTAGTCAGCACTGTGTAGAGATTTCAACATTTTCATTGCATTCTAGTTGGGAAATCATTGCACATTTAATTTAAATTTGCTTATCTACTTTCTACACTACCGTACAATGGGGGTGGATTCGGGCGGGTTTTGGCGGTTTTTGTAAAATACGAAATAAAGACCCAAATGTTATAGAATTTTTAACCGTTTCTAATTGATGAACTGTAAATCAGCATTTAGTTTTTCTATTTAATATTTATTCCGATAATTAGTGGGGCATCTGAGTTATCTCAAACACCGTCCGAAAACAGTGGGGGTGACTTCGGACACACGAAATAATAGTACAAAGAGAGAAAACATGCGTGGTATAGGGATATTAATAACATATTTAACAGTTTATTAAATTTGATATATATTTTTTTTATTGCCAAGAATACAATATAGTACATAGTTTCATTTCAGACAATGTTACAAAATATAATACAATGTCTTTATTTTAACAAAGTTCTCACCAGTGACTGAAAAACTAAAAGTCAGAAACTGTTTGAATTATGAACTATAGTGTCAATATACATGTTTATTTTACATCCATCATGAGGCGTCTATACAGCAAACTTGAGAAGACCTCTACGAAGTTTCTCTGTACCATTAAGAGTAGCAACGACCTGATCAAAATCCACAAGGGCTTTGTCAGGTTGATCCGGATAATTAATAATATTTTTCTTCAGTCCTTTCCCCCTGACAAATCGTTGTCATCATAATAGATTGTTTCTATACCATAGCTCTACAAACAGACGTTTCTCCCGTGATGTTTGGCCTAGAATCTATGATAATAAAGCCAGTACTATAGTGTAGTGCACCATTATGACTGGTTTTATTTAAGTGTGTGAAATTGTGTACTAGAATAAATAGACTTCCGATGTATAGGCCTATACTGGTAAATAGGTTTATAAAATATTATTTTTAAATGAAAGTTTTTCATAAAACGAACGATTGTCTGACAGCTGTGACCCGAGCTGGTTGACATTTCTGGCAACCAGAAATGCATCACGTTCATATAAATGCTTTGTTTTACTCCGCCAATACACCCCACTGCTTTCCGTATGTACTTACAGAAAGCAGTTGAGTATATTGGCGGAGTAATAGGTCCAAAATGCTAGGAAATGACCAACAAAGAACTATAAATGCATGATGAAATTTGAAACAATGAACAGACCAACCAATAGTTATATAAATAAGTAGCCTATGTGTTATAAATATAAAAATGAGATTGTCTTCATTAGATTGCTAATTAATTAAAACCGTCTTAATTATATAGTCATAAATTAAAAATTTCAACGAAATTAATCCACATAATTAATGACGAGAACGTGTATGCTAACGGCACCTTATAAAGAATCAAACCCGTAATCGGATTTTCGTATAGTCATATAGCTGCTGTTTTGTTGTTTGGGGTTAAAACTTAGTTAATTGAACAGAATTTAGTTCATTTCAAAATAATAAAGTGTTATCCCACACTATCGAAAATAGAGTGCATATTGACTTTCTAAAGTTCACAAAATCATTCGTTATAGGCCCCTACTCTTAGTTTTGGGAGCCGTGTCACTCGCTCATCTTGGCTTTATAGCCATGCGAGAGTTTTATTCCGAGCTAGTCTACAAAACATTAATGTGGCTCGGAGAAAAACTCGTGGCTAGCGAAGAGGCTCTTCCATCAGATGGTAAGTGAATGTCCGCTACCTATACTCCATCTTCTCTAGTCAAGAGTTTTATTCCGAGCTACTCTGCATTACAACAACCCTTGGCAAATCAATCGCATATAAAATAATTGCAGCTACGCCCCCTGGTGGATAACATTACCAAGTTTCGAAATAAAGTTTTGACAATTTTTTTAACTTTGTTAAAACACTATATTGGTGTATATAAGGAGAGTTGGTGTCTGTAGGGATGGGTACATATGTGACACTCTCATTGAGATGATTGAATACCCCGAATTAACATATCCTTTGTTCGACAACACTTCCCCATTTTCATTATTGGCTATCGCTGTCATTTTTACTAGCAGAGACGAACAATCCGCCAATTAGGTTGTAGCTCGGAAACTCTTTGCTAGCGAAGATGCCCATAGACTCCAAACTGGCAATTTAAAATGTCTGCAACCGTGGTTTAGTGGTTACTGGTTAGCACGTCAGCCTACTGATCCTACACCAACAAACCGTTCATATATAGACTCAAGTCCCTCTTTAAACCACCAGGTACGCCTATATACGAGTCATGCGGCTGGCTCCGATAATCGCGGTGGTGTTTTTTTAGGAGGTTTAAGTCCATTTTTTCATCGTATTTAAGCAAGAGACAGTGAAATACCCTTAATGAGCACGACGTTAAACCTCAATTAAACAAACTAACTTATCCATCATTTCTACTGCTGGAGATTCGGTTTCTGTACTTAAATATATAGGCCTTGGATTCAATTTATTGTTTGAAATATTTTTCAAAAAAATAGGTAAATAATATCCGTTTGTTTTAGAAAATTTTTAGCTGCAAAATATCCAAACTCTCGTGTCTCACCTCGAAGTTAACGCGAGTATACTCCGGCCCAAGACTAGGTATTCACTATATAATTATACATTAATTCACGACATAACACAAGGCTTTATGGATTACAACTTCTAGTTTATTAATGGTGCAACGTTTCAATGTCTATTCAGGCATCGTTCTCAAGCATATATGATCTACAGTTGTACAGTTTTTATATATATACAGTAAAGAACAATGATTGGCTTGTGTGGTACATAGCTTGTGGTAAATGGTTTCTTGGAGGGTGGTAGTAATCACAGGTAGGCTCTACAATGCTGTAATAGATGCAGTTGGAATGTAAAAACCCTGGTCTCTGTTAAGTTATGGTTGGAGTCTACGTATTTGAATGGCTTCCATTAGTTTTCTTGTTGTCAGATTTGGTAAATTTTGATTGATTGTCT
>JAVFBW010186521.1:0-10467 GCA_034783835.1 Mopalia ciliata
ACAATCCGTCGTCATATAAGTGAAATACCCTTGAGTACGACGTTAAACACCAATCAAACAAACAAACAAACAATATAGTTTAAATATATGTTTTTGTCATCCTAAATTTTTTGACAATTAGCTTAATTAGGCATTTGTATGGATAACAACTTCTCTATGTAATTATAATGTTCGTTGCTGATTCTTACACCAGTGTTCTTAAATAAATCATTGACATTCTCCTCTTTTAAATTTCTGATCAGCTTAATATGCAAGTTAAAATAAATCAATATTCTTATATTTTTAGCTTAACGATTTAAAAGATTTATTAACTTTCAGACAAAACATAAAATCCATAAATTTGTATGGTTTTCTGTCAAATGAGGTTAAAGCAGTTAATTAGTTGGGGGTGGAGGTATTTCTCTTTGAAGACTTGTTTGATTCCAGTAATATTAAGTTAAATGAAATTAGTTATTTTTTTAGGTATAACCTTTGTATAAAGTAGGTTATGTGAAGGTAAATCACAAGTTTAATGAATGTTAAATTTTCTTACACTTCTCCAGGTCTGGAACCCTCTCTGTTCAAGTCCAAGTATATTTTGTTACGGATACATTACCATTACTATGCTGAGGAAGGGTACTTCCATTCATTCCGTTCTCCAAACACCAGATTCTTTAATAACACAGTCATCTCCATAAATACCACAGAGGAGGCCAGAGGTAAGAGTTTACAAGGACACAATGTCTGGGCGGCACCTTATGTGGCTAGGGTGAGAGCTTCCTGTTGCCCTGGTGATCTGGGAGCTAAGGAGCAACATGAAGAAGATCTGTTGTGGCGTCTTTGTTTTTGAATGTTGGGAATGATCTGTTCTGTCTTTGTTATTTGTGTTGGGGCGCTGGTGAAAAAAAAAAAATCTTTGCAGTTGATGATTCGGGAGGCTTAGGGGCACTTTAGACACTTTTGTAGTTCAAAGAAAAAGAAACAAGAAACTATAAGAACATCACAAAAATTTATAAATTGAGCTGGCTTTATGAAACTTTTCTCACGTTCATTCTTTTCCCCGGTTATTTTTGGGAGAATTCCAAATATTTTGGAAACAAGGTGCTGGTAAGATCAGGCGTTTTTTATGATAGACTTAGCTGTATGTGACAAGAAATAACATATCCATAAAAAAAAAGTTTGGCATAACAGGTTTACAACTGTACAATTTTGGTGCAGACATATCAGCATGTGACAAACAGCAATTGTATCATGACACTGCTTATGAGATCTTTAAAAGAAAATTCTAAAACAATATGTCCTATTTAAACGTAGACAAATCCAAGGCTTGTCATTTAACAATATAGAAAATGTTTAGACCAGACACTTTCAGATTATCAAATGTTCATGTTGTTACTCTCGGGAGCTATTGTAAAAACAAATAATAAAAAGTCTTTGTTTTGCAACCTGATCTAACCGTCCAATCACTTAACAGCGGTTTGAGCAACCGGCTCCAGTGCTGCATTATTTTTTGTAAGCTTTGGTAGAATTGCTCTCTTCAAAAGCGTGGTATTCTCTGTATAGTCATAAGAACTTTAAAACCTCCAAACTTGCACCAATAGGAAATTTACATGTTTGGCAAACTATTTAATTAATCAATCCTAGCACTTTATGACATAATAATGTAGTTATCCTGTACATCCTTTCCCAATCAGAGTCACTGATGTGAGCCAAGGATTCATCATTCTCGACAACAAAACAATAGATTTGTTTTCTTTTTAAACTGTATAAATTGTGATATATCTTAATCGATCAATCATAATGATTGACCAAATTTCAGCACCAAATTTAGTTGAGGTGCCTTCTACAGGCATCCTCATGATTTTCAGAGCTTCCAGGGCCTAGGTGGATCTATGAAATCCCATACCCTTGACTGTTAAGTATGTTGTTAAACCAGAATTGAATAAACAAACAATGCATTTGAATTGTCAGTGATGGCACACATGTTCAGGTCATTCATGAGATTCAGGAGAACAATCTCTGACCCGATTGATCATATAGACATTTTTCCAATATAATTTATTTGTCCTTGAGCTTCTTCAATGATGTTTTCATCCAGTAAAAAACAACAGAGAAATGAACAAGACTCCTTCGCTATCAAATCAAACAGAACATTGTACTGTTAAGTAATTTGTAATCGCTGGAATTTATTTTCACGTTTTTATTCTTTGATTTAAATCGCTGGAATATATACTTATCACAGCAATTATAAAAAATTAAAGAAATTGTGCTTGTTTAATCTTAACAGTTATCCATTATTTTAATTGTTGAGAAGTACTTAGCTGTTCAGTTGGGTGGGGATTATCAGCTATCTACATGTAACTCACTTATGTTCACACCTACAATGAGCAAACAAAGACAATGCCATGCTGTCTGGCTTGATGGGCCTTGCTGTGAGTTTTCAGTGATGTGTCAAACTCTCATGCCAGCTGTGACAACTCCAGCTTTTTGACTAATTTGAACAAAAAAAGTATATATTTTTTTATTTCCAGAATCTTTACGCTCTATTTGCCAGTCATTCACAGGAGCGTTGAAGATATTTACCTTGGAGTTGGAAGTTGTTGAAAGACAGAAACTTGACAGGTAAAGGCAACCAATGTACCAATTATTTCCTTAACCAACTGTGGAAATTTGTGTAATTATACTCTTAATGATATATATGAGTGTGTGTTTGTAGATCATAATTCAGAGAAAGGGTCTCTGATAATAATAACCCTGTCTTAACAAAATTAATAAAATCTTTAAATGTGTATAATTTTTTCCTTCTACTTTATGTTAGGGTTTTGATTTAACTTTTTGTCTATATATTTAATTATGTTTATAGGAAGAAATCCAGACCCCACCCAGATGTTACAGACATCCACAAGAAAATTCAAGAAACATCTCTGACCTCTGTGAAAATGTCAAGAGATCACTCATCCACTGACTTAAAACTTCTCCAACAAAATAGAAAACTTGAAGATACAAAAACCAATTCTACAGTTGAACAAGGTCAGTTGTTTGACAGGTCTGTATCAAAACCTAAGTCCGCAGCAAAGTCATCTCGTATTCAACAAGCTTTATCCCTGGTAAACAAAAACTACAACCGGGTCATGCCAAATTTGAAAATGCCCGTACATATGTCAGTCCCAAAGATGAACATCGATCTGAAGAAGTTCAATCCACTGGAGATGAAGATTCCTGTTAGAATGTCAGTACCCAAGATGACCATGCGTAATCTGAATCCCCTTCAAATCATCAGACATTCTCAGGAGAGAAAAAGAGGGGACCCAAATACAGAATCAGATGTAGATTCTGGGAAAGATGCAATTTCTCAAAAGCCACAAATGGATGAATCACGTGGCAGATTGAGTCGTGAGTACAGCCATGATGACTCCTCACTTGTTGGATCCAGAGAGGTCGATCTGATAGACGCTGTAGCATCTGGAAGCTTTGACTTGGATGAAGAAACAGATGATGAAGTTATGTTACGCAGTTGTGGAATTCTAGCAACTAATCATGGTCAACTCATCGCAACAAGTCTGGGCTCCTTAGATGATGAAACAAGTCTGGATGATCAACCCATTACCATAAAGGATCTTTCCATCAGTTCCTCCACTGCCCATGACAACACACTGCTTGACGTGAAAGCTGCCAGTGAAGATAATGGTCATTCCAACTCCTTGACTTCTGTTTCCAAATTCACCAAAAATCCTCATGCCTCCAAATCAGATACTCTCATTATTTGTAAAGACAAGAACGTGTCATGCCAATCTCAGAACTGTAGTGAAGCCAAGCCAAGTGTGTCCGTAGATAGTTCATTGAAGTCCAACAGAAGCAGCATATCTGGAAAGTGTGAGCAAGTGTCAAATGGAGAGACATCGGAGAAGACAAGTTGGGACAAACTTCAGCATCCCTGTATGAAAGTCTCTCTAAGTGAAGGGGCTTTAACGCAAAGTTCTGTTAAAGAAGAATCACTCTTGGAAGAGTCTGATAGTGTTGATTCCAAAGAAAAATCAGGACCTCTTTCACGACTGCGCTCGTTTAAAATGCCAAACATCAACCTACCGACATTACCGAATACTACACCATCTTTACCCAAAACAAGAAGAAAACCACGTGGCATTGACTCTCTGAATGAGCTGATCGAGTCAAAAATTTCTAACGGGAAGTGCAATACTAAAATTATCTTAATTTAGTGTGTGAATCTCTTGTGTTTTATAGAATCGTATTTGCCACAATGTGTCTAACATTGTCATCTAGTATCTGTTAGTTATTGTGTATAAAACAAGATATCAGAGAATTTTAAAGGAGTACTAGTATGGCGAGAGTGTAAATTTTATTCAATTATTTGTAAATTATTAGAAAAATTGGTGACAATCCTTTTATCATAATGTAAATTTTATTAATGATGCATAATATGCTTGGGTGCTAACACAATATGACACAATCTTTAATTCATTCAGATTTGACTTTATTTAATTTGTCAAGCCCACTGACTAAGCAGTTTGTTTGGAGTATTACAATGCTATAGGGAAAGATTAATTTTCCAGCAAAAGCAAACAATCAACATGTTATAGCTGTGCTTTGAATATGATGCCTTCATACGAGAAAATACCCTTGACGTAAAACTCCACTCAATCTATTTAGTCTGATGGTCGATCTAATTGTTAAATATTCGTTAAAATTACAGTCTTATAATTTTGTTTTATTTTGCTTAATATGCTTTATCTGAAAGTAGACAAATTACCAGTTTGCTTTAACCATTATAGCAACAAATTTTCAACTGTATCATAAAGAGAATAATGACATTTAGTTTTGAATCTAATAATGTTTTCCAACATTTATGCTGTACATGTATATAATTGTTTTTGTAACTAGCCTATGATAATGTTGGCAGTGTTAGATCAGCATCGAACTAATGAAGCTTAAGCCTCTCTGTCAGCTCTTAAAGAAAGTTTTAAGTCTTTACTTGAAGAGAGATCTGTCTTTCTTTCCTGAGCCTAATAAAGTTTCAGTGTAGAGAGATAAAACTTTGCTTGCCACCACTCTGATGCGAGTCTCCGGCTAGCAGGGCAAGGTTCGTTAGAACATATAATAACCAAATCACTCTGAACAACTAAATACCCTAGTGTAGAATCCCCATAGAGCAGGCCTGTGCTGTTATCTTTTCCAACATAACATTAAAATTGGTCCAGTAAAATTTTGTGAGATAACCTAAAATTTGCATTTTCCCATGGTTTGCTGATTTTTTAAATACGTAAATGTGCCTTTGTGAATAATAAAGCATTATTGCTTTAAAATACAATCTTGATTGATTATCAGATGGTAAAATTTGTCAAAATCAGTAGTAAAATTCAAATTTGGAAGACGACTGCAAACAATTTGGGAAACCTATATAACTGTCCTCATTACATTAAGTTTGTATAACCATGGGGAGACGTCCGTTCTGTTAGTTCTCCCCAACAGCACAGGCCTGATTGAGGCATATCAGTATTTGTTTCTTTAGATTTATATTAATATGTGTACAGATTTGCATTTCTTTAAGTTCTCATGACTGTTGTGAAAAATGATTATCTACTGAAAGCTGTTTGCTCTTTTTCAGGATTATATTTATATGCCTGTATTTTGTTGGAATACTTCCTCTGTTCTAGTGATGTTTATGTAAGAAATTCTGAGGAATAAGGAAAACAATTTTTACACTTAAATTTATATTGTTCTTATTTTGCGTGTTAGTTTTCAGCTTTGTATATACGTTTATTTTCAGTATTATTCTATCTCGCGTGTTAACAATTGCTTTATATAGCTTTATTCTCTTATTCAGTACTATGGCAGCATAGCGTAATATATCAATTCTCATTTTATTTCCTGTAATTGTTTTACAACTTATGACAGAACCTTAAAGTTTACATTAGAAAAAGGGTATGATGGTACATACACATCACAGAAAACAGGAGTTTTCTGATCAGCATAACAAATTGATTTAAATTTCTCATGAACAAACAGAACAGACACATGCTAGAACCCTGTTAGAACACACTTTATTATTTGGCAGGATTTTGAGTGTATGTATGTTTGAGTGTTCCTAGCAGTATTATTGTGTGTTTTTTTTGTGGTTTTTTTTTTTTTGGCATACATGTGACTTTATGGTAAAGATCTCCTGTAATGCTTATTCCACCGATTTAAATGCTTAACAACTAATTCCAAAAAACAATTCCCAAAAATTACAATAGTTTCTTCCACTAGATCATTAAATCTTTCTCCTACTTAACTACATGCACCTATTCTTCTGGTATATTTCAACAAAGTGATTTCCATTGTTGTCATCCAGCTGGCTTTTTAAATTTTTCTAATGTCCACTCAGCTCTCTGGCTAAGGGAAGTTTTTTTGTAGCAAGAGTATCAATGCTGTCTTGACTAAGAACTATTGAGGAAGAATAACTCTTTTCAACAGTACCAAAACACTTCACATTTTATAAATGTGCAAGTGTCAATTATTGCTGAAATACATCGCCATCATTTTCATATAAGTAAAATAGCCTATAGTATCAGGTAAGACTCCAATAAGTTAATACATGTAAGTCCAATGTCCACTCTTATATGCCCGTAGCTGTGACGAGCTTGTCAAGACTACTCACAGGATCATTATCAACATGAGGTCACAGCAAGTGGCTCATCAAGCAAGGAAGTGTCATGTAACAGGTTTTATCTCAGTTTTCCATGATAGGAAAGTAAGGCAGAGCGATGTACTGTCAGTATACCATACTAATGTTGGGTGAAACAACTTTTCTGAGAAGTGTGATTTCTGTCATGTGCGTGCGTTTATTATCTTGATCTGTTTAAAGTGATTCTCATATCTTATGTTTTGTCAGTTGTGAAGAGCGCCCTCAAGTTTTTAGTTTTAAAGCTATATTTTTAGAAATCTATCTATTATTTGGAAATCTAGTGTATATAATAGTAATATTTGTATATAATAGTAATATTTGTATAGGTATTCGATTTTGGAGCTTTTATATATAGGTTTAATGAATACATGGATTTCCAGGGTATTCAAGCTTGATCACACATTAAACAAAGAATGATGTTTGTATTTATTGCTACAACCCGAAATATCTTGTACACTTAGATTAGAGTGTATAGGCGGGCACGATTACATCTCACTTAGATAGTTCTAATGTATGTTGGTTATAGCAATCTCAAATGAAATATATTATCACATTTTACAATGGCAGATCTCCTTTAATGTGAACAGAACTTGTCAAATTGTTAAAAGAATGACACACCCCTAATATTCGTATGTTTTGTGATCCCTCACTTTACCCCAACAAGAATGTTTAGAAATACCATGTTTGACAAAAATGAAGTAAAAAAAAAATTGTGAGTGAATAGTCTTTAATAGACAAACGTTAATGCACAATTATATTGCTACTATTGAAGTCTGGCAGAATGACACCATCTGATTGGTGCCTGAGAGAACTGAGGCATGTTGTAGCTATATCCTGGTTTGATGGTCCAATGGATGTAAAGGAGAGCTAGGAAAAATGTGCTTGTAAAATGAATTCAGAGGTTCTTGTGCCAAATGAATTTCCCACCTTAATCGTACATGTACCAGACTACCAGTTGAGACGATTCAAATAAATCTCTATGATATAGCTTACTACCTTCTGTATACCAATTGTTAAGCTCTGTTTTAACATGCCCTAAAATATTGTTGACATGATGTATGTTCCTTAGTATATGGCAAGGTATAGAGTTCCACCACTGTCAACCGCAAAATTAATTAAGATGCCTTTTTTTTTTTTTTACAGTCTATGGTGTCTGTATAAGGAAGAGTTATTGCCCTTTGTTTTGTAGGAAGAGTTATTGCCCTTCGTTTTGTATGTAAACTATCTGAAGAACACCCCTGTTATAAACTCATTGAGTATAACACACATATAGAGGACTGAACTGCTTACTTAGCACTGTAGGAACATTAATTTTCATGGAGTATTGTTTGATAACATATCTATCACATAAGTGAAATAATATTAAGCACGACATTTAACACCAAGCAGGCAAAGTAATCATTTTAACGAAAAAACATTCAGTAGAAATCAAGGGCAAATTAAATCAAGATCATATAAATATATGTTGGCTGGGAAGAGGGATAAGTTTTATTTTACAAAATGGTATCAGCGTTATTGACAATCTTGATTTATTTAATAAGGGTTAAACGCTGTATGTAAGATTATGTAACTCCATGACATTGTGCCAGCCCAATGGGTGAAGGAAACCATCCGTGATGCCACTGGCAACAGACAAGACAGGACAAATACAGGACACAATACAAAGATCTCGAAAAAAACATGTCAGCTTCCTGTTCCTCTTGGTTCAGAGAGCCCCAGGGCAAAAGGAAGCTCCTTCCAACCACCCGCTGATCGACTTAAGAGAAGCCCCCATTTGTAAAACCTATTATGTAACTGGAAGTAATGTTTTGATACAATTATACTTGCCATCACCAGATGATAATAAATCAGGTTATGTTGCAAACATACCTGTACTTGGTGGCCTGCTGAAATTGAAATCTTGGTTAAGAAATGGCTTGTGTAAAAAAATGTAAACACAAAAGAGCATTACAGCATAATAATTATGGATGCTGGTAGGTATTTTTAACATTTATTTACAAATATCCATTAGTTCCACTGATAATTTTAACATAGTACACAAGTATTGCAACTCCGAAGAATGAAAGACTCATTTTGACTTAATATTTCGGCTGCTGCTGACGATGGCAAAATAAAGCCGAAATATTTACAAATATCTTTATTATTATATTACCCAGTACTCTTTTATTTTAAATTTTGCATTGTTATCATGTATTTAGTTTCTAATCTGCAGTTTATGCTTTTTGCTTTGCATTTGAAGTAGAACACTTGGCTTAGTTATGACTTTATTTAATCAGTGCTTACAAACACAACCATCATTATGTCCAGAGTAAAGACAATGGTTAAGTTCATATCTATACGATTATTTATTCTAGACACAGGACATAAAAAAGCAATGTCCATGAAGTAAGAAGATAATTCATTGGTGTTGTAATTTTAATACTATGTGGATTTGAAAAAGACCCATGTAAACCACATAACATTTTACTAGTGAAGGAGAAATCTTATAATTTAACATGATTTCATGTCATGTACATGTATGATTGAAATAATCGAACAGTTACAAACATTAATATTATATGTAGGGTCTCATTACAGAGTTCCACAGTTGATGTTAAGTGTTTAATAAAGTGTAGAAAGTGTCCTACTAGATTTGTTAAATGCTTTAGAATAATCTACATTGATATACCCATAGAAACCAAGAATGGTCATTGTGGTTGTCTAGAGTTTTGACGTGACCCCAAGACAAGGGTCAAATTGAAAAAGATCAGACATTCACCTTTTCACCCCTGCCCCATCTGGCTGTGAAAATCTCTTCATTTGTCTGTTGTCATTCATAGATCATGTCTAAGAACAACAAATGAGTGGCACCACTGTCAATTAACATGTCTGCGATGATGATGTCCGGACTATTTAAAAATCTACTTTCCATGTTTTGTTTCGACTGCCAATCTAATTGTTAAGCTCCAATCTGATTGGGTGGGGGTAAAGAGGCATCACTGGATAGTCCCTGTTGTAGCTAGACGACAGTTACAAATATGTTTCTGGTCTTTACCCGTGTGATGGCAAGGCAGGAATTGATGAGAGGTTTGATGCAATGATCTGATTGATCAACCTTGCCCTGGGAAGAGGAGTTATGAAGGTTCACATCCCAATGCTTTGACTGGCCATGATATGTTACTTTCTGAAATCCTATTATAAGATTTCATTTAATCCATGTCCTGTTTTATTGCGTAAACTTTGCTGAAGATGTGTAAATTTCAGAAGTCCATGTATTTAAATCAGTTGAAATTGGCTAGGCCCTTTATAATACAATGTATGTAGCCTATATGGTATTAGATGTCCTAAATGTCAGACTGTAGAGGCCTTATTTAGTTCTGTAATAGTAAGCTACAAATTTTAGTGAAAGTAAAATTGTTTCATATAACTGTATGCAAAACAACGAATCGAATCTATCGATATCGCTGATTTGATTGTGAACAAATCAATGTGATTACTGTAATAAATATGCAAACACAAATCAGGTAACTATTTAAGAAGGCTGTTAGTCTATTTTCTGTTTGCCAATCCTAGTTTCAGCAATGTTTGGAATGTTTAATACCAGAGGTTGGAATATTCAGAAAGCTGTTGCATTTAGGTCAACAGGATCAAGTCTGTCTGTTGTCCATTTATTTGAGGGCTTATAACCCAATGTGGTCCAGCAATCGTGCGGGTGGTTTTTATAAGGTTTCTTCCCTGTTTTCCATCACAATAAGACAAGGATCAGTGTGAAGTTCACAATCCATCGTCATACATGTATAAGTGAAATACCCTTGAGTATGACATTA
>JAVFBW010186532.1:0-10466 GCA_034783835.1 Mopalia ciliata
ATGTGTGTGACGTCACATTTATGTATTTTGGCTGTTACTTTTATTGTACCACCTCCTCCGTGGCGTTTAATAATTAGACCGCAATCGCGATATTGTAATAGAATGAAAATATAAAATGGTAATTTTAACATATATAAATGTTTTTTTAAATTCTAGTTGAATAAATATTATTTGTCAAAATCAAATAATGTTGTCGTTTTAGATTTGTACCTTTCCCCTGAGGAGATGTAGAAACAGTTGACATAACAGATTTCAACAATTGGAGCACTTCTCACTCTGCCGGAATTCGTAAGAGGGAAGGATGAACTGAAAATGTGTAGTCGTCTGGTTCTTAACTCACAACCTTTAATTTCTGTTGGCAATATTTTGGGTGTACATTGAAAACTTAATGAGTTATGAGTGTTATCGTTTAGTTTGATATTACAATGTTTCTTGCTCGGTGATTGACATTTTAAAAATGATAAATTTGGACAAGTTTGAAGTTTAGTTCATGACATCTATTGATTTTGTTCAGTCAGTTCACTATGGGAATACTTAAGGTGGATACGCTCAGCGTTTACCCATATCCAACCTGTATGTGCAGATTTGGATTACAATTGATTGTTGCTTTACATTTATTCTACTCTGGATTCATCGATTCTTCAAATGGCGGTAAGTTGTATCCACTTGTGACAGGTTTTATATTAGACGAATTGGACATTGTACACTATAACTTACATGTAGCTTTTGTTAACACGTTTATCTCCCACTATTATAAACATGTAACGAAAATACTGTTATAATCATGTATTTCATAGTCTTGACAGATAGTCCACTCTCCTTCGATAATTGTACGCTTTCCAATCCTACTCCAGTTTACCGTCCACGGGATCGAGTCCGTCTGTCGGTCTGTCGACCATTAGGTATATGAGTGATTCACAGGATGTGGCTCCGGCAATCGCAGGGGTGGTTTTTACGAGGTTTCCTCCCGCTTTGCCACCGTAATAATAAGGAAAGGAACTGGGAAGTGGACAATCCATCTTCATATAAGTGAAATACACTTGAGTACGACGTTAAACCCCAAACAAACAACAAACAAACCGTGGAGAATTAATATTTGTTAACATTTGTTGATAGAAGGGTGACAGTGTGAAGGACAAGAAATAAAACAATTTAAAAAAAATAAAAAAACGGTTAGGCCTAGTTAAGTATGGATTTTTGCTTAAAATTGAACCCATAAGCAGCACTTAATTCGCTGCAAAAAAATCAAGGTTTTCCGAGATGAGATATTTTTTAACTGCACAGCCAATATTGTTAGATGTACTAGGGCTTACTCAGTGTCACTCACTGCACATTGAGTGATAATCACTCACAGTCGCCTGGCCTGTTAGTGTTTGATAGTAAATCAAAATAATATATTTTTTATCTTAATTATAAAGTTTGAGACACACTAAGTGATTATCACTGACTCTCATACCAAATTTTATAATTGTTGAGATTTGTCTGAAGAAGAGTGACAGGGTAGAATTAAAAAAAGGAGGTAATCCCAGCGAATGATATTTGGTTCATAGTTTAAAGGCTGTTGAAACTGGTGAACAATAAAAGAAGACATGCAGTTAGTTATTTCAAATATTCCCTTCGAATTGAGTCCATAATCATAACTAAACTCATCTGATATTAAAAAGTAGGCCTAAAACAAAACAAGATTTTTGTGATCTATTCTTTTAACCTTCATAGGATATAGCGATATACAGGGGTTAAGTAGAAGGGTGACTATCTGTCAATATGGTGCTACACAGTCAGCCCTATTATTTAATTTACAAGGCAGTTCTTCAAGGGCGGGGCAGTTCCAGGTGTCTCTTTTATGTGGCATATGCTCTTGTCAGGATACAGGAATGAGTGCCAGGCAATGCAGTGAGCCTTTAGTTAAAACATCCCAAACTGTGTATCTGTCTACTTTGAATCATGTTGTAGCGCTTAAATCTTCAATTAAATAGACTTACCGACCTAAAAAGGGTTTTTGGACCCATTGAAAATGAACTACACATATCTTTTTATTATAACATGTAGAAATTCATGCCTATATAGTGGAAGTTACCGGCCCTTCTGCTAAAATTCTAAGTCTTCAGTCAGGGTGGAAGAGAGAAAAATGGGGATGCAACAGATACTTGAATACATATAATTTTCCATATTTTCAACAAACCAACTGGGTGATTTGAAGTCTCATTTGGCATATAATTTGTGTCAGAAAGTTTAGTATGTCAGAAATTAACGGGCAGTAAGCTTACTTAATCATTGAACCCATGCTAGCCAGCAAGTGAAAAACACTTGAAATTACACAGTTATGTGAACTCAGTACATACATCTCTGAATAAGTTTGTAAAAGGATTTTTTTTGTTCCAGAAATGCAGCCTTGACTTCTTTATAATAATAATAAATATTGGATCTTTATTATAATTTCTGTTACTTATTTTAACTTTAGCCAGTTACAACAAATCATAGTGAACCATCAATTACCATTGAGCTGACCAGGGTTTTGCCAGAAATCTAAAGTATGGTTCCCAAAAGTTCATGGAAAATTTCATATTAATTTAAAATTGCAGTCTGCAGGAAAATAATTTCATAATCTTTTACATGACTATGATGAGTAACCATTAACTCATCCATATATATTTAATAATAACATGAATACAAAATTTATATTGTTTTTCGAAACAGTTTTTTAATTTTTAATTTACACACGCTTTGTGTAAATAAGTTTGTTCAAGATATATATTATGTTTAGATAATTAATAATTAGACAAGAAAAATATGTTTCTAAAGAATCATTAAAAAAAAATAAAAGACAAGGCCTACAAGTGTAGTTAATGCATTTTATAAATCTTGATGCACACGGGTACATGTTAAAGGAATGACTATTTAATTATGTTGAATTTGCCTTTTAGCGGATGTCAGAGACTAGTTTTAGTAGATACCACTCAACATATACACACAATGTAGTGCTACATCAATTTGAATTAGTGAGACTGTCAGTATATATTGGGCACACTACAGAGATTTGTTTCAAACTACAGTGTGAGAACCAATGATATTCTATATTGTATGCGGGTATTCCCCTGGTATGGACTGTCTGACTAGAGCAATTACCACTAAATACCAGTAAATAAGGCCCATGAGATGATAGTCTCTCTCTATCCTGGACATAATTATATTAACAGATATTTGAACCCTTGTTGGATGCATGAGGCTAATCTTTCTTTCCTTACAGAATAGAAATGCAGGTTCTGTTGGTCTGTTTGAGGTATCGGGTGTGTGATACATGTTTGCCTCGTGGGGGTATCGCTACTTTTGTTCATCCTCCACCTGTTCACATAGACCTGTAATATATTAACAAACATATCATACATATGTTCATCGAAAATACAAAAAAATAAGCTTTGGTGTAATGGGGCAACCATTTTTCAAGAGTTGTTGAAGGAAGCTGACAGTTCAATGTTGGGGCAACACCATGAAGCTAATTTGTTGTGGCATCTCCCACAGTAAATTTGACTTCTGCTGCTTAAGCCAATAAGGCCATCCTTAAAACTATCTGTGTTTCCGGTAACCCTACCGACCCACCAGAAACTGAAATATTGGGTCAATGGTTTTGTTAATTGTTTTTTTTTTTTAACATTTTAAAATAAATAAATATTATGAAAGCCAAACCTTATCTGTACTGATCTTTCAACGATTTTCTTCAAAAATGGTTGATTTTCTGGTTTTTTTTAAAGCAACACTCTTTTCTTTCCAATAAATAAGTCTTCAAATGTTAACATAACTGAATTTAGCCATACAGGAAGTGTATCCCAGGACTTAAGTAATCACCCTTGTCATATACATGTAAATAAAAATTGCCTATCATGTATCTACCCATGTTTCCATGGGTTCATTATCTGAAACACAGATATTTCTAAGGAGGGCCTTATTGGACCATATTTTTTTAACAGCTCAAATGATTGGTATGAAAAGTCTCAAGTTTGTAAATGCATAAAACAAATTCTAAGAATCGGAAAAATTTAGAATTTTTTGCAAATGGTTAATAATATTATCTGTGTAATTTAGTCTTTTTAAATCTGTTGATTTAATGTTGGCGTTGAAATTATGAATTTTTGTTTTTTCATGCTGTATGTTACTACGTCTGCCATTTTACCCTCGGAAAACTTCCCTCCTACTTTTCAGATTTCTCATATTAGCCAAAAACGACACAGTAGTTTTTGGTGGCTCTCTTCACTTGTTTTCACTGCTGTTGTCCAGTGGCATCTTGATTTGTTTGTTTGATTGGTGTTTTACATCGTAATCAAGGGTATTTCACTTATATGATGATGGATTGTCCACTTCACTTTGTACACAGCCTTATTATGGTGGAAAAACCAAGAGGAAACCTTGCAAATAACCACCCCTGTGGTTGCCGGAGCCACAACATGTGACTCTCTCATATACCTAATGGTCGACAGGTGGACTCGATCCGGTGAACGGTAAATCGAAGCAGGTTTAGTTTAGGAAGCGCACTCGCTACAGTAACTACTAAGCCACGGTGGCAGGCCTGTGGCATCTTGAAGGAGAGCAGTGGCATCAAGGGCTTTACTCAAGTTTTCATTGGCTGACAGTACAGTTGGATGAAATCTAACAAGCTTGGATAAGGCAGGATTCCAGGACTCAAATAAATTAATAGTCGCATCTTCTCCAGCAGGAAAGTTAGTTTCATGTCCAGAAAAGGTCAGTTATAATATTAAAGAAGCTGTGAACTTTTTCAAAGTGTATAGAAGTCACAGCTCTTAATTGGTGTGTGTTGGCATGGTATGGTAACAGCTGGTTTAAGTGTGACTCTCTGAAGTAGTGATGAAACTGGCTGAATGCCAAACTACCCACCCAGCTTACTAGTAACTACTCTAATACAAGTCTCATCATAATTTGAATGGACTGTTAGATAAGGACTGCAGATAGAAGCATATACTGTCTCTGAGCAATCTCTACAATAAAATATAATCTTTGACAAAAGACAACACCCTAGAAAGTTAACACAATGACATAAATAGTAAAAACTAAAAAAATCCATATTAAATTTGCAAAAAATAAATAAATATAAAAACACAAGGATGCATTTTTTCATTAAAACTATAAAATCTAGACATAAACAACATGAATAAAATTATCTATGTATTATTAAATTTAAATAACTTGAATGCACATGATGTATATACCATCTGACACATGTTTAAAATTTACTGCAATAAATATCATTATGGTACACACTGATGTGCACACACAAACACTCAAGCAATATTCAAAGCATACATGTACAGACTATCACAGTTCTTGATAGAAAGACTTTTAGACACTACACAAGGGTTTTTATAGACAACAATTTTTTCATCTAACTCAATTTAATATGCCTAAAACTCAATATTTTTAGCGCACACAAAATACATAAATACTCAATTTTACTAACTTTTCATCGTCAATTTAATAAAACCAACATGTTGGTGGATATGACACTGGATGAAGTGGGGAAATTTGGGGAGTCATCCACTGTAAATTTATAATTTTATAACTCGCCAGTGGCCAAAAGACTCAGTTTTTTCTAACACAACTGAATATCAAATTTAAGAAAAACTCAATTTGCTGTTATTTTTAATCAGGGTATTCCCGACGAAAAGTGTCTATAAAAACCCCTGCTACAATTGCATACATCTTGTATGATTCCATGTCTCATTTGGAAAGTAATGTAGTAAATTGATTAACTATAATTCTCTGGTGATAAATCTGAGTTTGGAATAGTTCACATTGTCTCTAATTTATCATGCCACAGGACTAACTGGTAATTGAGAGAGTGTGTAATTTAGTGTGGTCTGACTGCCACAAGTCTCCCTTTATTGGAATTAAAGCTGCAGATGGATTGGTCAATCACAGTAGACCTGTACATGTAAATCAAATACAAGTAAAAGCAACTGTGTATATGTTGAATTTAATCAGCAACAGTTCCTGTTTTTTATCTGTTTTGAAAGACAGCTTTATTTGATATGTTATTCAACAGAATTGGAACTGGTCTTCCATTCATGGAATTGTTCCAAGGGCACAAAGGCTTACACATAAACTCATGGCATTGTGTGGAGCTTCCAGTTCATTTTCCCTAGCTAGGTTACACATGTATGTGTAATGGTTGGTACTCTTTCCAGAAAGCATCTGCTGGTCGGGAGGAAAAGAGTGAATAGATACATGTAGAGTAAGACAGCACATTTAACTGGTTGGACAAATAAACTGAAGCTAAATTGTGGTATACTCTCGCCAATCATTTGGTGTATACCAATCAGTCCTTTATGTTGTAACTGCAACAAGGCCCTCATGGCCTCCTCAAAACACTAGTCATTTCATAAAAGAAAAGCGAATCTAAATGATTAAGTCGGAAAAGAATGTTAGTTACATTAATGCACACCACCTTGCATTGCCTCAGATGTCCTAGGGTCATCCCAGTCCTATGCCATGAAGTAAGTTTCTGTGTCCGTTGCAACACAAACTTTCCTTAAACAAAAAACTTGATGTTGATTTCTAAAAATAGCTATAAGCTTATCTGCGAAAGTTTTAAACACAATATTTACACATTTTGATTTTTACTGCCAAGGGTGCAGTCTAATTTAAATTTTTCTTTGAATTTACAACTTTCTAAACTACCATTAATAATAATATAGTCTGACTATGTTCTCGCCACAACGTAGATGAAATACTGCTGAATGTGGCGTAAAACACTGATCAATCCATCAATGTTGAAAATTCTCATAATAGTTTGTTCTTTCAAATATCCAATTAAAATCCTTTTAGGTAGTTTCTATTCTTAGTCTTCCTACAGACTTTGACTGGTTTCTGACAAGGTTGTTTTTCTATTAAACATCTGCTGACTTAGATATGACATAAACAACTGCCGTTTGAAATCCCCCAAGTGGCATGACCTAAATTGCTTTTCCCATTGTGGCAATCCTAAAAAAAAGTATATACATGTATTTGTGTTGTACATGTATATAAATATCCACTGATTAGTGAGACTAGGTACACATGAGCTGCTGAGAATTGTGGTAGTTATTAGGAAGTTATGAACAACTAATAGTTAGTATCTGTTTATAATGTGTTTCAGGTTTTTTTATTAAATTTCTACTACATATTTGAGTTTATATTGGGAAGGGTTTGACCAGACTGCAGCACTTGGAAATTCCTTTGATGATTTGGACATCCTGACATAATTAGGATTAACCACGTGTCTTGATGTACATGTAAGACAGTCACATAACCCCAGCTGTTATAACTCCTAACCCAGAAACTTTGGTCTGACTTATCATGGGATGTATTAATGTAGCCTAAAGTATAGTACATGTGCTCACATAGCAGCATTTCAACTGACCAGGGTTAATACAGTACTTAACTTTATAAATCGGTGGTTACAACATAAACAACTATACCTAAGGGATGTTTTCATATCAATAAAATTACAAGACTGACCACAGATTACATGTACCCTGAGCTTACACTGTTTGAACAAAGAGATACCTCTGATGTTTTCATCCTAAACTCCAAGATTTACCAGGATTTATATGACACATGTTAGGCCTGAAGAAAAAAATGCTGTGATATGTGGTTCTTCTAGGTCTGACTGTGTTGTCAGAGGTTCAGTTTTCATTCACCGTATATATCACTCATATACTGAATGAAAAGAATGACAAGTTTTGTGTTTTCAAGTAAAAATTTAGAATTATAGATAACTAATATACAATTCTGGGTTAGGACTTGAAGATAAACTATTTGTCTCACATGGACTGGTGGTATTCATTTATTTTATGTGATAAGTGGACTTGAATCAGTTAAAATTCACCAGGGTACAAGCTGGGTTGACCCAAGTATCTGCCCTTTTTCTTTTCTATACGTATCAATTCTTATGGTACTGACCCTCTGTTGTACTGCCATATGATCATAGGAGGAAAATAACCTAAAGTACGACTTTGTGACCCCAATCCAACAAACTAATAAATAAACAAATACTTCAATTGAGTTGTAACCATCGATGCTAGTAAATTAATACTACAAAACTGATGATCATGGGGGTTTATGATTGTTACAAAAACAGTGATACATGTAGTTAACAAGCTGTGTTATGTGCTTCATCCCTGTAACAGATCAACATCAGATAAATGTTATTTTCTTAAATCTCTGTGGAAAAGTTTGGGTTTCAAACTCCATTATCAGCACTTCAATCTACTTGACATAGATACAACTCATTCCACATTGGCCACTTTATTTTCAAACATGTGGCTACCCTGTGCTTAAACAAACTCACTTCAGGGTACACATGTGCTCTACCCACAGGTGTTATTATAATATTTCTACAGCAGAATACATGTACATGTAAGTGCTATTTGAAAATGAGATTAACGTCTAATAAAAATGAAAAAATCTAATAAAACTAAAAAACAATAAAAACATTGCTTTGTAGATTGTGTTCTTATACTAATATAGGTTGTATTGTTAGGCTTACTTCACCTTTTCTGGTGTCATAATATATTCTACATGTACATACATACATGTGGATCAATCCCAATGAATTCATGTACTATTATATTGGTTGGGGAAGTGATGTAGATAACACACCACTAAATGGGGGCTAATCTCTGCTATCAGTATACATGTAGGATAATCAGGGTTAGGAATGTGTGGATGGTTGGCAATTTAACACTGCCTTTTGTAAAAAAAACCCAAAAAAAACCACACACCCTGAATTTTCAGCATAGATCTGGGTTGTGATAGACTTGGCAAAATATGGGGAATGGTTACAATGGTTTGCATCAGGCAGTACTTTAATTAGTCTGAGAGTACAATGTATTAAGTCCATTTTATTATAGAGTTTATTGCACAGTTGTATCTGGTAATAACAGGTACTGTTGTTGTAACAGATATAACCAGTCTGGTATGGCTCAGAAGATAAATTATACAGTTGACCATGGCTCACAATTGTATCCATATTCATTATTTGATTATAGCACAACATGTACATGATGTACTTTGTGTTTTCGTTATGAAAAACTGCAAAATCATCGAGCCTACTGTCTTATCAATTAAACATGTTCTTGTAACTTAATTGTTTTTAGAAAATGAGGTAAAATGTGGGGCCCAAGGCCATGGGTTAGTGGCAGCTAGTGTGGTTACTAATCCTACTTCAATGTACTGTTCACAGGATCGAGTCCGTCTGTCGACCCTTAGGTAAATGAGTGAGTCACGCTCTGTGGCTCTGTCAACTGCGGGGGTGGTTTCTACAAGGTTTCCTCCCAGTTTTCCGCCGTAATTATTCATGAAACAGTGTGAAGTGGACAATCCGTCCTCATATAAGTGAAATACCCTTCAGTACAACGTTAAACCCTAATCAAACAAACAAAGTAAAGTGTGATGCTCAACTTGTTAAAATCCATAAGACAACCAATGGTTTGTATGTAAATAATATTAAATAATATTAAAACACATGAAGACATAGTCATTTATTAATTCTATCATGTCTTAATTGTTATTTCTTTTAAGTCTACAGTTACATGTTCTAGTAAATTGATTGAACTTTCCATAGACCTTTTGTAACAGGGCAACTCCTTTATTTATTATGTAACATTACAGGATAATGGTCATATATCATGCTTCAACTGGTATTATGAAGTACTCCCCCCCCCCCCCCCCCCCCCTCCCTTTTCAAATGAGGTTCTCCCAATGCTGGTACAGTGGAGACACCAGGAAATGTATTGGTTCTAAAGAAAACATATTTGGTTTTATATGGAATCACAATGAGCTATCCAGAGTTTAAGTTAAAAATGCAATGTCTGACTGCTTGCACTGTGTCATTTGATTGAGCCACTTCTGATTAAATGCTTTAAAGTCTTTAACTAGAATATGACAGAAACTGATGCATGTATTCATAATTTAGGTGAAGTCATTTAAAGTTCTTACATTAATTGTCGTGATACTTGAACAGATGAACGACAAAAGGACAAGACACACAGTTTTATACATGTAGTGGGTTTTTGTCATTTTATTATATTTTTATTTTAATTATATTACAGCACTTAGATTAAAGAAACTAATTAATGTTAAGCCAGTATTTAAAATTTTACAAACTGTGGGTGACGTATACAATGCAAGGGACCTGTAATAACAAAATCCTTCTATTTACTATTGCATGGTTATGCCTATACTATCTGAGTCAAGTTCCTTCGATAAGTAGACAGAGAATTTTTCTATCAAGCAAAATTATTTGTAAGTCTTGTATCAAATTATTCTTTAGAAGTACTAGACTCCAGGAATATAAGTGTAAAAACAAAGACGATGGAAGCTATGGCAGCATGCAAACCTAGTCATCTTGGGACGGTGTACATGTAATCACCTGAAATATTAGATCTAAACACCTGTCATAATATAACCATTAATAC
>JAVFBW010186543.1:0-10466 GCA_034783835.1 Mopalia ciliata
GTACATCGAATTGGGGCACGGAAAGCAAACTCGCTAAAACTCGCTAGCCACGGCCTCGGACAAATATTTCAACCCCGATGTTGTCACAATTGACGAGAGGACCGAAAAAATGTAGGTTACTCCTTTTACAATAATGAATGGGACTAAATTCCACCAAAATAAAATTACAAATAACAGCTTGGATGGTATTATGCGTGTGACCAAATTTTGTCAACAAGTTAATAAATTTTACTATGGACGCAAACTTGTATTGAAATTAAGGTGACTGATTGTCTTAAAAGTTAACATATACCTCAAACCAACTCTTTCCACAGTTAGGATTGATTTCCGCCAAATTGATCAAATTAATATGGTGATAAAACCCATGGCTTTTGGAAAAAAAGACATTTTCCTAAAAAAAAAGTAGGAAAAGGTGATTTGACCGGGATTACGGACAACATGAAGCCTATATGTTTGTGACGTATTTCTACTGCGTCCTGTGATTGACTTGCATTTGTCCTGTATATGTCCTGTTTTGTCTTTATTTGTTACTAGTGGCGTCTAGGGGCTTAAAGCGATAGGCTCCCGAAGTCAGAGGGCAATTGGATAACCCACTAAACAGATTTCTCTACGATTTTGTTTTCATTTTTAAATAATTTATCAAAGTTGAAGATTAATACCTCGCCCCAAGATTCCTCAGGGCGCAGACATCTTGTCGCTTTCCCTTTGAAGAAACCGCCCGAACTTCTCAGAGTAGGTTTGGAGGTGTCGTGATGACGGCCGGTCCTTTGAGAATTGCACCATTTGGACTTGGCAGACGTGACTGGAACACTGTCCCTACACATGACTGTTAATAAGTGTTTTTTTGTCCAATTTCAATTATATTTATGTGGAAATCGGCCACACGGATGCTTCAATTGTGTTGCCTTTGGGTGTACCGTTTTCATATATAACCCTGATCAAAAGCAGTTTTGAGCTATACTGTAGGCCTATAATCTATATAAGATACTGTCAAGTCCAGCTTATATAGAGAGGAACAAAAAAAGTTTTATAGTTTTTTTTTTTTTTTTTTTTACTAAATTGATTTAAAATGACATAAACAATTAATTGCATGCATGTTAACGACTCCAATGGGTGGCTTCATTGGGAGGAGGCCTCTAGGGGGTTTTGAACCCCTAACAACACCCCCTTCCAACCTTCTCCACTCTCTTCTTACCACAACTACTAGACAAAAGGTGATAGTCAATTCTCCTTTTATCTTTAAAGTCCGGGAAGTCTTATTATTTTTAAAGAAATATAGGCTATAGCGTGACGACTTTATCGGAAACCTCAGTCATAGTTAATAAAGGGGACACAATCCGTGTGTAGAAATTAATAATCGTAAAGTAAAATGTTGTTCTCTCCCCTGACAAACGTGAGATACCTAAAGCTCCTAAGCTGCCCTAGGAGTTCACCGATTATATCAGTCGTTGAACTAAGATGTGGAGATTTAAACTGTAAATTTGTTTTTGTGAGATAAATCGTGTCACCCTTTTCACTTATATGGGCCTGCGGTTAGTGTGTGCGCTTACTAATCCTTCGATGTACCGTTCACTCCGTCTGTCGCCCATCAGAGGTATACGATTGAGCCAAATGATGTGGTTTCGGCAATCACGAGGGTGGTTTTTACTAATTTCCTCCCTGTTGTCCACCGTAATTAGTCAAGAAATAGTGTGAAGTGGACAATCCGTTATCACATAAGTGAAATACATTGAAAACGACGTTTAACCCCAATCAAACAATCTATGTGATTCATAATTCTAGTGATTGTCGCTCCGGCTTTTTCCTCCTCATAGCTTTCGAACATGGGCCGGCCATTTTATGGACCCTCGTTAATTTGTCAGGTTATTTTGTAACTGTCACAAAATATAAAGGAGTTTTATTCATAATCGGTATTGGCCGCCGCCGTGATTTAGTGGTAGCGACTGCACTTGCTAATCCTAGTTCTATTTATCGGTCACGGCGTCGAGGCCGTCTGTCGATCAACAGGTACATGAGGTACTCAATGTAGCAATCGCAGGGGTGGTTTATAGGAGGCTCCCACTCCGTTTTCCACCGTAAATAGACATCGGGCAGTGTGGAGTGGACAACCCGTCTTCTCTTCATTACGAAGTTGAACCCCAAACAAACAAATCATCATCGGTATATATCAGTGTATGTCATGGCACATTTTCTTGAAGCTGTAACATTTGTATCATTTCGATATTAGCCTGTATAAACTTCCACCAGTGACGCCCTTGGCCGCGGTTTAGTGGTAGTGTGTGCATTTCTAAATCCTGCTTCGATGCACCGTTCACGGGATCGAATCCGTCTGTTGACCATCAACACGTCGTCATATAAGTGAAATACCCCTGAGTACGGCGTTAAACCCCCATCAAACAAACAAACAAGTTTACCATCATTTATATGAGCCAGTCCCACGTTGTGGCTCCGGCAATCGCGGGGGTGGCTTTTAGGAGGTTACTTCCGGGTTTTCCACCGTAATGAGGCAAGATGCAGTGTGAAGTGGACAATCCGTCGTCATATTAGTGAAATAACCTTGAGTACGACGTTAAACCCCGATCAAACAAACAGACAAATCCACCAGTGATCGTGATGATGGCAGAATAAAACCGACCTATTGAGTTAAAAATGACCGTTCACTTCGTAGGTATGAATCAAAAGATCGACCACTCCAATGCATAGCAGGTAAATAAAAACTCAATGGACTGTTCAGACTATGGTGTTCGCCAATAAAGTATGTTTACTGTAGCTTGAATCATAAAACAGCTTTATAACGAATATGCATACTCAGCTAGGTGCTCTAGGCCCTGCATATCTTTTAAACATGAAAATGAAAATAGTCTTCACTGATGGCGATCGAGTTAACTCAGCCAACATCGCTCGGAAATGGTTTTCAACGACCAAGGACTCTCCGAGCTTATGGCCCCTGGTCCCTTACTTATATGGTCCTGGAGGAAACCTCGAAAACACCATGCCCCCATTGTATGGCATGCTTATATACCCAGTCGACAAATGGAATTAAACCTGTGAGGATCGAAGGAGGATAAGCAAACCGACGAGCAATCCACTGCATCACCGTCTACCTATTTACGTGCAACATACAACCTTACTATGTGTTAGAAAAATAAACTTCAACATTTGTAGCCATTGACTGTGGGCATCAACTTTGACTGTGGGCTATTCAAATTGGGTCATTCGCCCATAATTTACACATTGTTATTGGCTAATCTTGAAAACCTCTATTCCAATCAAGTTCATATTTTGGATTTAGCATCCTCATAAGGTTGAACTGTGCTGGTCTCATTTTGGTTTTGATCCATTTATTCATTGTTTTGTTATCCATTTGTCTGTCTTCTGCAGTTCTATGCATATTGCTATTTTTTGTTATCACATATCACATATTTAAGTGACCCGAACTACTATCGCTTTGTGTGACATGGCGATCCCGTGAATTCTAAATGTCAGCTGTCAAGCTTGCTAGATCTTGGTATAAAGCCTCATTTGAAGATAGGTTATTAAAACCAACCGGATCTGGGTTCCTTCCTTGAATCTGATGATCGGATGTGTTATTTGTCAGTATAATGAATGTGTTCATAATTCAAGATCAGGTCAATGTAAGGCTGAAATCAATAACCTTATATAAACACATCAACAACCGTCCAGTTTTTTAATGTTATTTTCCAACTGATTTTAATAATAGACAAGCCAATTAATCAAATGACTTATATATGTTGGAAGAACCGATAAAATAATTGCATCTAAAACGTAGGTAAACAATTTTTCAAATTCAAGGTTAACGTCCACAGATTGGACACAAAATTTTATCACACCGGAAATTATAAGGGGTTTTATAATATTAGTAATAAGCTTTGGATTACATTGAACTGCCATTTAAGGTAAGCTATTGTTGTGGTCATACCACGCGGCCTAAAATTAATGGGCATATTACAGATGTCTATCAAGCTGAAGTATGAAAACATTCATTACCGAATCTCAATGGCATTGTGACGTTTAGTGGACTTTCATAGTGCCATATTACTCATTGCTCAATAAATGGGAGAATTCATTGGTTTTGCGCAGTTTGAACTGAGAATCCACTGACGCCTTATGGGTAAAATATAACGTTTGAAAAGCTGTAGAAATAGCGTTAGCATGATTTACCCATGCTTCCACATCCAATTCATGTCCTTCGAGGCTTTCTATGTCTAACTAGGGGGCGCTTCGCTGGTCTGGTCACAATGCAGCTGAGACTATACCTTGTGATAAATAGTCAACATGAATAGTTCGCCATTGTTTAAGATTATAGCCATACTTTCATAACTCATTTCGACCCTTAGGTAAGTTTCAATGTTGTTTTCAAATCCTACACTGTAATCTTTTGTTTTGCAGCAATTCTCCTGAGATTGAATATTGAATATTGAACGTTGTGACTCCAAAAGCTATTTCGCCATGAGAACTGTAATGTTGATGGGACTGGTTCTCCTGGTTACCGGATGTGTCCTGGCCCACCAGCACCATGGTCATCATCACCATGATCATGATGATCCTGCAGCATTGCCAGTAAAAAACACTCATGACCACCATCATGATCATGGCCACCATCACGACCATGATCATCATCACGACCATGATCATCATCATGATCATGACCATGACGAAATGTGAAAGAGAGATTCTCAAAGAGGTATGTATTCATCTATCACAGAATTGACATTGAATATCATGTTACCGATGTTTGTCTTTCCTCTAATCTACCCTTAAAATAAAATCCCTCCCCAGCGTAACACTACTAATATGGGAAGAGGGGTATATATATTTATAATGATATTTAACATTTAGAGCATTAATCACATGTAGAGTTATATAAATACTTAGCTAGAGAAATACTTTTAAAACCACCATGGGTGGGGTATGAAAACATCTGGACGATATTGAAACGTTGTTATCCATATAACAATCAACCACAACTATCTCTCCCACTACATATAGCTGTAGATTTTCCACATATACAACTGTATTTCCTCTTCTGTTCGCGACTTAAATAAAAACTTATAATTGTGCCGTTTTACCAGTTTTGAAATAACCTTTTAAAAATCATGATGACAAGCGCCATATCTGTCATGTAAGATATAGGTGAATTTTTTGTTCTAGGTTAGGGTTAATACTGAACCTAAACCTAAACCTTATACTAACTCTCAGGGACAACACGAAAAGTAACCCTTAACTAAACTTAAATCTAATACTATCCCTAAACCTGACTGGAATTCAAGTCATATCCTACACGACGGACTGACCCGACAAGCACTTGTGACACGCGAAGAACACAAGCATTGTACATAGCCTACCTAGTTTATTGCTTCATCCAGTGAAATTAGCTGCATTAGACAAAATGCTTCTGTGATTCTTCTGCGATGAAACACGACAAGAGTACACACAGGAGTCAGTTCGATAATCACACCTCGAAAGACTTTCTGTGGGTAACTGCAGTGGCTTTCTCTGAATCTCAAACTATTGATTTCCTTACCAAAATAGTGTCTTTAGACCGGATTAATAAGAAAAATTTATGCTTTTTGCAGATCGTCGGAGGTCAACAATGTTCCTGCGTTTCGATTTAGTTCGGATTGGCCACTCACCACGCTGTATTGTTATGTCGTCGATCTGATCGCCAGCGAAAGTTGTGCGACTTGAGTGCACACACGTGGTGATTTTGCCGTAAAAAAGCAACATCAGTCACGTGATTTATCAAAAATGGCAAGATTAAAACAGAAATATATATTTACTCATCAAAAAAAAAAAAAAAAAAAAAAATGGAGCGTAGACTCTGACGGGATAACACAAGAATTTGGAAAGTAATTTCGCCCAGAATTCATTCGTGGAAGTTGCCATTTTGTGTGTCATGTGAGGAGAATTCGAACTTGGATTGATTGAAGGATACTCTAACCCCCGTTATGGAGTGTTTTTACATATCGGTTTTACTTCTAAACTACTGTGAATTTTACAACCCACGCGTAATCCATAGAGCTTCTCTAGAATTTGTCTATAGCTTTCAGACTGAAAGGCGCAACCTGTCCTAACGGATTATAAATGGAGCTCGTCACTTTCTCTTAGTTAAGGGTTGATTCTTTAGTTTTATATCAAAGCTAAACGTCTCCTTTTCGGGCAACCAGGCAATACCGACAACACTGCGTCTGGAAGTTAATCGTGATAAAAATTTTGACTTATCATTACTTTCGCCCAGTCACTTTTGCTAACCGATTCGATAACTGCAGGACTATTCCATTTCGTTATTCGCCTTGTTTCCATAACTTGGTGCCACCAATAGATCATATTAACGGTAACCGGAATAAAGGACATGGTGCAGTCCCCCCCCCCCCCCCCTACATCTATAAAGAAACTTTTATCTTTTTCAGCATGATTTGGTGTGACTTACGAACACTTAGAAAAGCGCCTGGACAGTTAGAAGAGCCTGGGCAGTTAGAAGAGCGCCCTGATCAAAGTTCGGACACACTGTCGTCTGCAAATATTGTATGGCTGGCTGAAGGGCGTTGGTCATCATCGGTGTTTTCAGAGAAGACTTTCTCCACTTTGTTTTTTAATATTAATAGTGCTATGTACTTGTTCGGACAATTAACTTTTCCTTCTTTGTTTAACACATAGATACTCCGCCTTTTAACATTTCTGTATATCTTTAATGTTGTAACTTAATTCCTGAATATTTTCACGAATAAAAATTTAATATGTTTCTATTTCTTTGTAAATGGAGTTTAATTGTTTGTTTTCTCTGTTATTTCGATGCTCGTGTCCCTTTTCTGTTTGCTTGCCTGCTCCGGCTTTAGGTATTTCTTGGCTTGTCCAGACCTCTGGTTCCACCTCTGTCAAATGGTTCATAAACAACAAAAGTACTCAATTAATATAACGTTACTACTTTGTCAAATTAGATGAACTAATCTATTATGTCTATAAATTCTTGTGGTGTTCGTATTAACAATACGCAAATAAGCTATCGTTACCTATCATTATAGACTTCTTTACGGAGCATGTTCGGTTCAGACATTCCTGTAGAGCACGCTGTGTGAACGTCTTTGCCTAAAGAGTTTTTTTTCTTGGACAAGTCATTAAAACATGTAAAAACTCATTGTTTGGCCGTAACATTCCGGCCCCCAAATTGCAGAGTACTAAAACGCAGTTATTTAAATCAATAACATCAAAATGGTGGCCAAACTTCCTTTAATAAAATAAGTCCATTATCAAAATCTAGTCACCCCTTTGCGCTCTAGAATGAGACATACTGGTCTTATCAGATTTGGTTATTACACTGCCAGTTAGAACAGTTATTACACTACCAGTTAAATGTTATTACATTTATTACATTGCCGGTATTGTATAACGGTATGAGTTGCAACAGCTGTCCTTTCAAGATGACAAGGTTAGAAGAATCTTGCCATATCACCAACCTCTACATTGTCATCCGCAAATTTTGCAGGGTCGGGTTTTTCAAGCCACCGTTAGTAGAAAATAACAAATTAAATTACTGAGCAAGGTTTAGAGATTGGCCTACGTTAACTTATCCAGACTAGACTTCAATAGAGCTCTAAACAACTGGGATACAAGAAAAATGTTTATCGGATCGATTAATTGATTGGTGTTTTATATCGTGCTTAAGGGTATTTCGCTTATATCACGGCGGTGTATTCCACAAAATTGACACTTGCACAACCAAGATGTGAATCATTTCATTGATGTCAGAGAGTTAGTTTTCCTCCAGTTTCAAGAAAAAATAGCATCGCCACTCTTCAAACAAACTGCCCTCAACCAGAGGGGAGTTCTAAGAGGAAGAGGACTTGAACACTTTTGGAAATACTGGTTATTTGAGGTTTTTTTATTAGAAAAGGTGATGGTTATATAAGAAACCATTACGACAAAAACGATTCTTTGATATATGAAGAAAGGGAAAAATACCAGAAACAGTTGCTGTGAGGGTTACATAGAGAACCATTTAGGGTTCCACCAGAGCCATGAATGAAGAACCTTCAAGGGTGTCATAAGTCCCTTATATTGTTCTAAGAGTATAAGTGAAATGTAATTAGTACCTAATCGATACTGGAAAACGACGAGTCTTGTTGAAATCAATCCGTGGATGGATGGATGGGTGGAAGGTTGTCGTGCGTGCCGGTGTGTGTGTGAGTGGGTAAATGAATTGACCAATGGACAAACGGACGGACGGGCTTCTTAATTGCAAAACGAAGATGCAATATAATAGATAATTGGTATGAGAAAATCGATCATGTGGAACAGTTTGTTTTTGTGTTCCGGCATCTTAGGAAAGCGTTTGATGTTTTTGAGAATGTTGCCCTCCGAGGAAAACTAAAGGAGGTTACTATGTAAGGAGAAAGGGCAGTGACCATTTGAACACTTGATAAATATATACAGTATCATTTGTTGAGTAAAAGTGGATGTTGTAAAACTCCATATAATAGTTATATTGTGGACTGGTAGCGCTAGATAGTATTAATTGAACAGGTCATATCCAAATTTGCTTAAAAGTTAATCAATAATTGGCTTTATTTTGTTTAATTTGAAAGACACGTTGTAGCCTACTCAGGTTATTTCGCTTAAACGATGGTGTGCCAGGATGAGACAACCAATTTTTGAATGGCTAACATCTTTTAATTTTGGTTAAATATAGACTCGACTCGGTTGGGTGTATAGGCATATAACTTTTCATTAGCAAGTTTTTAAATATTTATACATGCGGTTGAGTGAAAATCGTGCTTAAAAAAGAACACAGGTGTTTATTAATCCTTTTAAACGAGTCTATTCATTACAAGTAAATGCGACATAACCAAAACCAAAATATATTGACATTTTAACCTACAATGGTCGCATTTTATAACAAAAGATAAACCGCAAACACGTGTTGGTATTTACAAAGATCCACGTTGTGATGCGACAAGTATCACTGCGCGTTGAAGGCTGGTTTCCGAATATCGGAAGCAAGATGGCTCAGAGATCCCTTAGAGCTGGAATCTCCGCAGGAAATCGCGACATAGGTCCTCGAATAACGTTTGGAATGTCATAAGTAAAGAAGTACAGAGAATTTGGAAAATTCGGTATAATATAACAAATAATGTAGTGGACTGCGAGACAAATGGCAGTTTATGGACGGGTCAGAAACACACAAAAAGTAATGTGGACCTAACATTCCTTTCGGTCCTCATGGCGTAATGTGGGTGACTGACCAGTTCATAAACTGTCACATGACCCGAAATCCCCCATATTATTATTAAAAGGTAGAGAAACTAACAGTAAATAAAAAATATGTATGGAATTTCCAGGTTGCTTAATCGAGAAGGATAGGACTGCTAATAATTATCTCTGAAAGTCGAAAAAAGAGACTAACATATGTTACACAGAGATAAAACTAATAATATCGTACGTATATACATAAATCCTGTTCAACCTGTTAACAAGTTATGTTTAAAGATAACACGTCAGGCTTTTACCGGTATTAATATTACCATCAAATGTGTATGCTTATATAATGTGCCCAGATTTGTTAATGTCATTGAACCTCCTATATTGCTAAGGCAGTGTAGCTGAAATAGACGTCAACTAACTAAAGTAAGTGATAGAAAGCTCAGTGTTTCATGAACTTTTAACTATTGGGTAACCTCTCTGTTAAATAAACGAAATACCAGTGAGCATTATATACACAGTGTTACTATTTCTTTCAGTTCAAAAATTATTGCTAAATTCTATCTGGTATCTCCTTTATTATATATGGAAATAAACGTTTCGGAAAAAAAATATTCAAATTATTACCTTTATTATTCTTCAAAAAAAAAGAGAAAAAAAAATAAGGGTTATTCTTCCTAATTGTGGAATAAATAAAACTGTTTACGCGATGTCCCCAAGTGTGTAAACTACCAACAAACTAAGTTTTATTTTATTTACATTTATTATCATATGTTTACTATTAGCATAAACTTCATCAGCTTCTTTGGAATTTATACAATTTTATAAATTCAAGATACAAATATATATACCTTTTAGTTTATTTTTTTAATCAAATCAAATGCTGGCTACAAAACTTTGTATTAATTTGCTCTCACATCCAAAGAAATTGACTTGGCAAACTTATTTTGATTGTAGTTCCAAAGTTTTTTTTATCCATAGCGAGACAGTTAGAGAGAGCTAGTTTCAAAATGGTTTCCCACATGTCGCTTTATCGGGTGCTGCTTTTGATTGGGCTTGTGAATCTAATTACTGCTGAACGGCAAGGTAAAAACACACCTAAATAACAACTATTTTAATTAGCATCCTGTCTGAATAATGAGTATTTATCCCCAACTCTTATATCAACGGTATAATGACAGTATTTTCTTTGTTTTGGGAAAACATTACCAATATAATGTATATCAACAGTATAATGACAGTATTTTTGG
>JAVFBW010186554.1:0-19931 GCA_034783835.1 Mopalia ciliata
AGTTACTTTGTCACGGGCTGAGGAAAACTTGTGCTGATATTAACGATCTCCATACCCCCAGGATAAAAGAAGAGAAAAACAGGTAAACATTGCTAATGAAGCCGATTTTAACAAAGCATTGGTTTACTACTGCAGTGTTGCGAAAGAGGCCAGGATAGTTTGGCGTTAAATTGACAATAACTTCTTATTTATAAGTGGGGCGGCCGAAAACACAATGACAATAAATATGTATATATATACAACATGACTATATATCATCGAACGAATACCTACATGTATGCTTTGAAAAATCATTAATACTAATCTCATTCTTGGCGGTTTATTTTTAGAGAATTTAAATATATCAAAATAATTATTAAAAAAACACATACAAGAAATTAGAAAGAATTTTTTCTTTAACAGATAACAAATACGATAGAGCAGCCTGGGGTTACATAACTGTCACATAAATTATGTTTAGTAAAACGTTTTTTCGCATGGATAGTTTGATACATTTCAGCGCATTTTGTTTTACCAGATATGGAAAACTGTTGTTTCATCTCGGCACTAAAGGTAGTTTGGAGGGTGATTTCTGTTATCCCCGGGGTCTGGCCGTCACAGACACTGGCGACCTGATCGTTGCAGACACTATGAACCATCGTGTACAGGTCCTCAACCAATGTGGCGTCTTCAAGTTTGCCATAGGCCAGAAAGGTGGTTCTGATGGTCAATTCAATCAACCCACAGGTGTCAGCACCACGGCTAACTCACACATTGTAGTCGCTGATAACAAAAACAGAAGAATCCAAGTGTTTAGTCCTGATGGAGTCTTTAAGTCCTCTTTTAGAACCACCGACGCACCATTCTCCGTGACTTGTGATCAGAGTGATAATATCATTGTGGGAACAACTTCTAAATCAGTAGAATTTTACACAAAGGATGGAAATCTACAAAGAAAATTTAAAATAAAACCATATCGCTCAGTCAAAAGTATCGTACCTATTCAGGTCTGTTCTAACATTCGAGATGATATCGTTGTCTTAGATCCCGAAATGCAGAAAATCCATAGCTTCAATCAGAAAGGGAGACAACTCAGTTCGTTCAATCTTGAGTTAAATGAGGATAGTTTGTCGATGGCACCTAGCTGCATTTGTTGTTCACCAGACGGTCATATAATCGTGTGTGATAGTTTAAATCACACAATTTGCCGTTATTCTGAAAAGGGACAGCTTCATCAACAAATATGTGGACCTACAGACAATGTTGGTCCTGTCCAAACATGTGGAATTGGGCCGGAAGGACACTTGGCTGTGACTGAGTTTAGCGTGACGGGAGACCACTGTGTTAAAATATTCCGATATTCAGACTGTGTTTGTCATCTCTGTAGGCCTGGTTCAAGTAAGCGAAGAGAACTGACAAAATCACCAGCAAAAGAGATACTGATTTCCAGCTCAGGCAACAGTTCGGTTAAGGATGAATAATCGTTTGAAAAAACGGTCTCTCCTGTAAATCCAAACTATACGGCACAACGGCATATTTCTGATAGTCGAAGGTCAATTGCTTTATTGTTGGCTTTACCATTGTAATAACCAGTCGTCTTCCATTATATTCCAAGACACCGGATTAAGTCTTGTTTGTAAACACAAGTAAAATTTAAAATAAACAAAATATTGGATCATTGTTGCTTTAGACTAAGTTTATGTGAATTTTGTCATCCAGACCTTCAGTTCCGTTTGATGTTAAGCTTTGAGGTTCATGGTAGTTAGATTTTACATCGTACCTTGGATGGTCATGTATTTTATTGTTAAGATTTCTCGCTCTTGTTGAAGGCGGAAAACTTTGACTCAACACCGACTTAGAGTTTCGCAGAAATGATGTCGTTACCGAACTGCTTGTCTTCAAAATGTCGGGGAATTTAGGAATATTGGCAGATCCTTTAGTTTTAACCAAGCGGTGCTTCAGAATGGGTTTCTTTCCTGAAACATTATAAATTGAAATATCAAATGGAGCAAAACAATTCGCAAGAAGGAAATAAAATCTGATTTCAACTGAATTATTCACGTTAAACCGTTGATGCTGTCGATACAGAATTTCAATTACGTTTTGAATAATGTATTTATTCAAAACGTTTAGTTTGTGGTATTGTTAATCTTGTACCGCAAATAAAACTTATGCATGCCAGAATACACCAACTGACCGAGGAAACAGAAATTCAATATAAAAATACAAGATACCTGTTGGTTACCCATAACAACTGGAGATTAAGATATATTTAGAAACTTGTCTTAAGGGGTTTATCTATAGCGCCTGAGATCCATTGAATGGTTTTAATCTTTGTGCTAGTGTGACTAATTATTTTAGAAATGTGAATAAATTACATCAACAATTATTTCAGACATAGTTATCAACTGACGGTCCTACAATTTTAAATAGATGTTTCCAAATATAGAAGACAAACCTGTTTTATCAAACGTGACAGGATATGGATCTACAAGATCGTGTATAGGCTCCAGTAACGGGTGATAAGAGAGAGTTTTCGATAACGCCTTCTCATCTTCTAAAGTGCCTATCAAACAACAATAGAGGTTACGGGATAGTTATATTAAGTCATGAATTAATGGACAACCGCGTGATGCTAACTAAGTCCCATATGATAGCTGCAGTTATCGTGACAACAGCGATTAACGGTTGAGAAACCAACAAATAAAGTGAAAGTAAACAGCAGTTTTGATTTACTTTGTTTATTGCGGTTCACGCCATACTTTAGATTGTTTCTTTCATTTTACCTTGCACGTAAGCCGAAAGGGGAAAGGGAACTCCCTTCTACGTCTCCAGCAGCAAATAAATACAGGGCAATCGAAAAACGGCAAACCAAAAAAACTACAAACCACCTCTGCTTCATGTTGCCCCGATCAGTTAGAGCAACATGGGATGAGAAATATCGGTTTAGTGAACTGAAGTGTTGATCATTTTACATCAGTGCTAAAAAGCGGTGTCCTGTAGACTCCTTCGGACGAATTTTTTATGCAAAGATGGTAATTTACTGTTAATGGACACTCCCTGTCATATTGTTTGTTTCTTGTTCACAACTCTTGTTCAATAAATATTTACCGAAATCGTTTCATTTTATTGAGACACATGCTGTGGCAATTATAAGGAAAATTTATGACATAACGATATATTCAACAGATGTGCCGCTTTTACAGATGTGGAGAGGGGGGGGGGGGTGTCTTCAAATCGGTACCAACGGGCTATCCACACGACCATGACGTTTTAAAACTGCTAATGTTAAATCATCTACTCAGGATGATTTCATTTTTGCTTTCGTTTATCATTCTTGTAACGGCAGTATATCACACATGCGCTTAATTGCTTCGCGTATCTGTTCTTATGTACGTTATGAAAAACATCCAGTTATACATGGTTATAATTGCCAGTCACTGATGATATTATCCTGGCATCGCCGCCATGATACGAGTGCCATTTGCCAAACCTTCGGATCTAACCGATTCAGACTCATGCATTGACCAAAAACAGTCATAAACAACAAAACATAGAAACAATAAACATTCATTTTGTAAATTATACGATAACATAAATATAATTTAATAACAACATATCACATTTCTCTATGAAAAGGCTGACTTTAACTATAAGTTAAGCACTGTAATGCAAGCGAGAATAGAAAACCAATCTGAAAACAGACGAAAAGCGTGTCCCGATACTACCGATAGTCAAATTCATTTGACTTCTTTTGTTAACAAAGCGATCAAATGTATAGGGAGTTTATGCAACAAATAAAACTTCGTTGTTTCGGAATCAATTTTAACATGTATGCAAATTTCGGTTGGCCATTTAATTTGTTCTTGCTTGCTGGATCATTTTATTCGTTTCTACATGCAAATTGCATGCGGTCATTCAGTTCGTTCCATATGTCAAACACTTATAAAGCAGCATACATGAATTCATATTCTAACCATCCACGGGTTACGTGCCCTGCGCAAATGAACATAACAAGGAACACAGCTCATCGGTCTTAATGAGACGACAATGCTCGCTTTGTTTATCGCAGTTCCGATTCCCTCCCTTCACAGACTCGCACTGTATGAGTATACCAATAGTTAAAATCCATCTCAAAGACAAAAAATCATTATTCCGTAAACAAACTTGTGGTTTTGTGATATTTTCAATTCCCAAAGGAGTACGACAGGTTACATCCAGCGTGCGATTGTTCATGTACCAAATTTCCTATAAGAAAAAAATCAAACATGGCGGCCTCCGCTTCAAATTTTGTTATTTAAATTTTATAAAACATACAGCACCAATAGGGAATAAGTTGTTGCGAACATAGTTTAAAACATGTCTATTTCACAATCGCTATATTTCATGGCATACAAATATCATAAATGTTTTGGAAGACTTTTTCTGAAGCTTTTTTTTGCTGTTTTACATCTCAACTTAGTCAGCTGACGTTGTCATGACAGCACGCGATGCCAGGCGAGGCAATTTTTTTTATTTCTGATTTCTGTCCTTTTTCGGGTTAGAATGGTCGACATCGGTCTTTGTTAGGTTTTTTTTGAAGACCTAACAAAGACCTCTGACTCAGACTGAAACCCCTAATTTAACCCTCCATGGGTTACGTGCCGTGCGCAAATATATATAACAAGGAACACAGCTCAGCGGTCCTAATGAGACAACAATGATCGTTTTGTTTATCGCAGTTCCGACTCCCTCCCTTCACAGACTCGCACTGCATGAGCATACCAATTACAGTTTACTGCATACAAGGGGGAAATTAGGAAGAGCCACTTTGGATGCCACGGAAGAGCTCTTTTCTGTCTTGTTTCGGGTTAGAATGGTGTTCTAACCCTCGACATCGGTCATAGTTTGTTTTTTTAAGACCTCTGTCGTCATTTTGACACCTCGTCAAAACCCTCGACGCCTGCGGCGGCTCGGGGTTTGACTTCATGTCAAAATGACGACAGAGGTCTTAAAAAACTAAGACCTCTGGATCAAGCTTAAACCTTTAACTCTATCTTTTGCATCATCTATAAACAGGAGAACCACAGATGAGGTGATTACGTTGCTTACGATTATCTACCTCAGTCTTGATTAGACGCTGTACAATTATAGCAACAACTGGGCAGTTAAATTCTGTGGACGCGGTCCACACGACCAGAAATAACAAGAGAAAATCACTTTATGGCGTGCCCGATATTCCTCTTGAAAGCAAAAGTAACACTGTGGAAGGAATCGATGCAATTTTCCTGAATCTTGTGGAATCTATCGTGATCAAAGCTACTTTCAACCAGCCGTGTCAGGCTTCAAGTGGCAGGAAGTAATCAAGTTGTCTTTAAATATTGAACAAAATCAATTCTAAGTGGATGATTTTGATACATGGTTATTCTGCTCGAGGTTTCATAACGGGAACACAAACTAAATAAATCACTTTCTAATAATACGAGACTGTTCACTTTGTTGACGACATTTATCAATGCTAAAAGTAGGTGGCTGGCCGGACGCGCCTCCGTGTACTCTCAACTTAAACCAGCATGCCGTAAATTACAAAAAATTGAATTTGTCCAATTGTTTTATTGCCATCTGTGGTAGTCTCGTGTACCTTGCCATTGTTTGTTTCCGGAATTTAAACAAGACCGCCATACTGCAATATTCAAATAATAACAGTTATATTTTGCTGCCGATACAATGAAACGGAATGTCTTACCTGATTGGGATATAAAAGCCGATGTGTCCTTCTGTCTAAGACGTAGTTTCTGTAGTTTATCCTGAAAACCTTTTTGCTGTAGACTGAGTTGATGTTGACAATGCCTCCTCTCAATATCCAAGTCAACCTTCTGTTTCTTCAGGTGAATGTCTTCTGCTCTTTTGCGAGTTCTTAAAGACTGGTTCACGCGTCGGTTTGTCAAACTTACTGTCTTATCGCTCATGATATACGCCTCGTGTTATTGCCCTTCTTAAAGTAAAGTGTAGAGAACGATCCTGATAGTTTTAGATCCGCTTTATAGACAGACTTTGAGATGATGAACCAATTGTTTTGCAGACTAACAAAACAAATAATGTTAAAAGCCAATGCCCTTCTTCAGTCCTGTATACAACTTTGGAGTCCAAAAACTTATTATCAAGCACTGATATTTTTAAGAGCAATAATGACAGCATTGTATATAAACGAATAACATTTACTCGCGCCGATTACAATTATTTTCCTATAATTGCTTTTTTCTTCTCAATAATATACATTGGTGTTAACGAAAACCCAACCTGAAAGCCCGAGTGTAGCTTAGGAAACGTTTCGCTGTCCATAAATACCATGTATCAGCCTAGCTGATCTAATGTCTGGTTAATTAATTACAAACGTCTTTGGAAGAGCTAGCGTTTTGCTGGAGGTTCATTCACCGTCATCTGGCGATCTTTCTTCAAAGAACGAAATTATCGATTCCATAATACGTCCAAGAAACGGTTCATTATTGAATTATTTCGATTATCATACGCCATTATACGATAAAGATAGTAAACGTGGAACAGTATCCATTTTCTAAAACTGTAGGCGTTCGTCTTGTCAGTTGTGAAAGTAGTCTTTAGTACTTAAACATGTAGTCTGGTTTCTGCAGCTCCTTATATTCAGATAGTTGGAATTTGCGAAGAAGTGTCACGGCTCTTCTGGTACAAACACAGGGGGCATCAACATTGACGGGAAGTGTAAAGCGGACGCGAGACAAATATGACACACCCCTAATGTTAAAACAAATATTCTACTGGATATTGTCTTTATTGGACTTCCCTGTACCTCAATCATAATACGTCATATGTCAGTTGAAATACCTGACGTCTGTGTTTACGCAGTAAGCACAGGAGCTCAAATTCGTTGTATAAATATGATGCAGTAAACTTCAATATTATGATACCCCAGGTATAAAGGCAAAAACGACATTTTATGACAGACCATAAACAAATCGTATATATTATTTGAAGTGGCACACTTGTAAGGAGTTACATAAAATGTGAGACGTTAAGACAAAAACACATAGCTTATCACAGATACGCTTCACACAGTATTACTGTTTCGATCAAACAATACTAGACTATACATACTTGAAATATTTTTGTTATTCAACTAGGGTCCTATTATAAGATCTGATGGCAACATCAAGATAAAAAACAAAACAATAAAACTTATGCAATATAACACAGAAACCACAGAAAAGCGTGCTATTTAAATTTTTTATGTTATTTGTACTGTTTCTTATGTAAATCAGAGATTGACCTCTTTACAATGGTGTCTCTACTTTGTTGTTTACTGGTTTTCCGTGGTCTTCTCACTGAAGTTATGGCTTCCGGTTCCCCGGCCCAATATAGATCTTCGACGGAAGACAGACTCGACGTTGAGCCAACGAGATCATTTCCAGTTAAACGACGAGTCAGGAAGCGAGATACAACAGATTGCGCAGAGTCACTCTTTAAAGATTTGAGACTTCCGGTCTTTGTATCCATGGAAAGATCTTCAAACTCATGTGAAACGCGCCTACCCCTAACACGGGCAGCTTGAAGACGAACTGTGGAGGAAAGATAAGAGCGTTAAATGTTAACAATGTGTCTTGGTGAACTCAATAAAGATCCGGAACAAAATAACGTTTGCCAAAATCTAATTAAAATCTGATCTAAAACTATACACCCCAAACGCTCCTCGTGTTTTATTAGTCTCTCACACTAGCGACAAACGGAGAGCGTTTTAGATCTAAATGTCTAAGCCAGACTTTAAGCTGGAACAACGAAGCAGAGATTTATTAACACACAATGTTTAACGATCCATAAGAGGCATATCCTACTGGTTGACACTTAATACAAGATTATCGTTTTTTCTAGGGCCAACATCTAAATTTTGGCGTTTCATACATTTTTTTGACCACATAACTAATACAAGTAAGTGGTAAATAAAACAGGTATTTGAAATAGTAGTTTAACAAAGAATTTGTAATCTATGTTCTGGATTAAACTTACTTTTCTCGTCCAACAGTTTAACTTCGGTTTCTCTGCTGGGCGGCGTCGTGGTATGTTTGCCGATAAAAGAATGAGAGCGTCTACCGGCAGGGCCTGTGCCCGGCCTCCGCCTCAATTGACCGGGGGATTTCTTTGTGCCCGGCTGGGCTGTTTTGTTCTGTGACTGTGTCTGTATGTTGGGGAAGGTGACTGGATACGGATCCACGTCTGCCGACGGACATTTTCTAATTTCTGGTTTAACATCTTGTCTTTTCAACTCTTTAGATTTGGCAATTGTGTCTTGATAATAAATGAGAGAATATATATATATGGCGATTAGCACATACGATAAATATTGGCTAGAATACAAGCATGGGGAGGGTGGGGAGAGTAGTTTTTTAAATTTGTTTAGTATATAGGCGCTACTACTAATCGAATATGGGTTTGATGGCTAACGATTAGCATGGTTTGCTAAGGATATATGGATGCCTGCTATTTATTCAACTGCAATGAAGACAGATATAGGGTAAGCAAAAATCTATCAAGAAAAGGTCAATCGTTCTTTCCTGAAGGTTATTATTAAAGTTCCGCGGAGGACTACTTCGTTATTTCTTCAAAATTGGACGAAAAAAATCAAAGTCATTTTCCAAAGGAGCCCAGATTATAAAATCAAATTAGTAGAACACAATTCAAAGTATAGAGGTCGTTAGTGGCCGATTTATTAAACTATATACTGCATTGTTTAGATGGAGATTTTGTAATTGTCTGGACGCTTTGAAATCGTGTCAGTTGTGATATTAATTTCATCAGGCTATGTCTTTCGATCGTGTCCCTCAGAAGAGTTTCCTTTCTCTTCTTTAAAAGAAAGTGACCGATGACAGAACACAGTTATGATTTCAACAAATAAGTAAGCCTGGCACTACATCGTTACTTTCCTAACTTAATCTGCAATAGTTCCACACCAAAACCGTTATTGTAGTTAATCACTTGATGGTTATAACTCATTCTACAACTCTTAGAAAAATATGGCTCCAATGGAACCCTTTCAGGTTCTTCATCAGTCATGGTTCTGGTGACACCCTTTAGGTTCTGTATGGTACCCTCACAAAAACTGTTCCAAGTATTTATCCCTTTCTTTTTTATCAAAGAACCATTTTGTCATAACGGTTCCATATAAAACCACCCTCTTCCCTAAAGAACCCACTGAGAACCTTATTTCTAAGAGTGTATGCATGAGGCATCACCAAGGAATGCTATTTATTTGACCTCTCTTTTGTGATAACACGATGTATCGTGATGTTACACATGTTTAAAACAGAGAAATGGCGATCTTTTCTGTGACGGATATTAATTGGTATATATATATGCCTCGGGGAAATCCAAAATGCTTCAATAAACATCCAAATACGCCAACACTTTAAAATTTAGCATGAGAGAGAAAGATGTTTGGTGTTTAATGTGAACGACAGATGCTGATTTCAGGAATTATTTATACCAGATTCGTTGGAATCATGCCCCATACATTGTTTAATTTAATTGCTGTCCCAATCAATTGACCGATATGTTCCGTGACTAGGTTTGTCGTATAGCCTCCATATCACATATTTTAATATAATACACACAATCATAACACAGTGTTTTGTGTGCATATTGTAATAAAAATATTTGCACTACAAATACGTAAAACATAATGATATCAGGACAGTTATTATACACCACGATAGGACTTCGGAAAACAAACAATAACTAACGATGTACATATTTTTTTCTCACCGAAAAAGTCTTAATAATTTAAGGCAAAATGACGGATCTCACAAAACCAAAACAAGTACACAAACGGGGAAATTATAGATCTAAAGTAATGACAGGAAACGATTTTTCCACACTCGGAAACAGTTTGTCAAAAAAGCGTTAAGAGCGATTGTAGAGAAGGATTAAATCGCCAGCATTTTAAAAATCAGACTTAAACCAAATGAGCTGAACATCATGTAAGTGAGTATGACTGAGAGATACGACATTGAAATTTATAATGGCCGTACTTTGGAATCGTTGTCTACTGTGTATTATGTTATTAAAAATATCAACAATATTAAACCACAAAATTTTATTTTGTTATTCAAACTGATACAAAAAGAATAAAAAATGAAAAATAATGGGGTTTTTTTCCCCGCTGACTTTCCTCGCCCAGAAGACACCTGTTCATGCCATCATTTTACTTATATTTTTGTTTGTGTAAATATTTTATATGTGAACCATAAATGTTACATCATTGTTGTAAGTGTTATAAGCCATTGTGCTTACTACGTATTTATTATACGTTACTAAAGTTTAGGGGGAAAAAAACACGTAAGGATGAATTTCAGTGCCTTCTAGATTTAGTGAATCACTTAAACTAGGGTTACACCAAGAAAAATAAATTTGGTAAAAACTGTATCTTATAAACTGTTGACTGTTTTATTCCTAGATGTTATGTGGACCTTACTAGGGGGAGACAACCGAATTGACTTGTGTGGGTCTGTGGGAGTTTCTGTTTCACGGTAGAGTGTTCTGAACACAGTGGACAAAGGATTGAAAATATTTTCAGAACAATAATTCATATGATGTAAACGTTAAAACCTGTTTAATCTATTGTTATATTTCGTTTTGATTTACATATAGGCCTATTTGTTGATATAAAACTTGATATAGGTTTCGGTAATATAAACATCTTACCTAGGCTAAGCCTTCTAATATTTGTTCCCCGTGTGTTTCAGAGGCGGTAAAATGAGTGTCTATGCTCCGAAATGTTTATCGTTGACCACATCAGTTTATAGGGAACATTTTCAGCAGATAATTTGGCATCGGTCTTAAATTATGAAAACACAGGTCAAAAACATTGGTTTGTTTTTAACCAGAGAAAGAAAATTTGGCTTGCCTCCGCCAGAATTCGAACTGTGGTCTCTGGCTAGCAGGATCAACGCTCTAACCGACAGAGCTACAACGGCTTACGACGATGAAATCTGGGACAGCGTAACGGAACATATACACTTACGTCCGTTCCATCTATAGCGAATTAAGATATCTTGGATATTCGAGGGCATAACCCAATGTATTCTGAAATCATTGTATTCATTAACAATAGCTTCGCCAAACTTTAAGAATCCACAACATTATGAGTGAAATTCACTATAGCAAGGACTCTAAACAAAATGAAACACTTGTAGAAGTGGGGTTGAAGCCAATCTAATTAAAATCAGATCTCAAATATATTCCCCGGATTTGTTTGTCGCTACATTGAGATCGAAGGCAATCCATCTACTTTTACGGTTCCATTAGGTCAAGCTTACTGGGGTTCACGAATGGTCACAGTTTCAGTTGTCCAATAAAAACACAGATAACACGCGGCCATGGTAAACGCCACAACAAGCAGAAGTTGTCCAATTTTCTTCTGTGTTGATGTTGTAAGTCACATGTATATAAGGGAAATGCAATTCCACTCAAAGTTTATTATTTGAATGGTGCGTGCAGGTATCCGTTGGTCATGTAAAAATAGTCGGAAAACTTTGAGTTGTCGGCAGAAATCTTCGACTTTTACAAACCAGAATTGAGAAGCAGCCTTGTGATTGGCCAATTTAAGAAACCCATCGACATTGTAGGTCGGGTGAGTGCGTTAGATCCCATAATAGTTAAAAACAAAACACCGGGAGAGTTTTTGATTTTAATTAGATTGGGTATAAGCTAACCGCATTGGGACTAAATTTTGAATACCCAATAACTATGTAGTTGGTTCCACTAGGCTGCAACGACTAATGGACACTTTGTATTTACGGATTATAATGAAAACTGCTTTTATTTCAACTTAAAACACACTGTTTATTAAAGTGCAATGACGCAAGGCTGGTACGAGTGATCTTTGTTAAAGGCACCAAGTCTGATATATCTTTTGAGCAAAAAACTAATCTACATTCAGATATCAAATGTTAAAGTACACCTATAACTTGGGCCAATGACTATACTCAGCCCTTAATCGGAAATACCACAAATCGCCCTGTAACAGTGTCAGACAGGTCCCCAACATGAATGAAGGCGAGGTGCAAGCTAGATACACACCAGATAAGACCTCCTGCGTTAGGCAACTAAATAAAATGTTGCTTTTTTGGGTGGACACTTGAATTGCGCTTCAGAAAATGTGGTATATCTCCAAACTAGTAAGAAGTGTTGGAAATAATATGTTGGTGACACCATAAAATCACCTTCGGATTAGAGCCAACAATCATTTGATTTGTGTTAGATAAAAAACCCTATCCCCCAATAACTTTTTAATAAAAAAAATAAATTTTTCTCTTCCTGATCATTTGGTTAAAACTCATTTTGAAACCCTGCAGATTGTTAAAACACAAATTATTCCCTCCGACGAGAAAACCGAACAGTAACGTTTAGAAAGAGAAGCTCACTGGAATGAAAGTCTTCAAGTGTTGTATCCACTAGGTTTCAAATGGGAATCAGATAAACTCTCTAAAACATAAATAATTTCATTTGTATTCCAACTTGGCAATCATTTGTCTTGTCTCCTTTTACAGGAATATCAAAATCTTGAAACAAAAATGTCTACTCCTCTCTCACAAACACCCATTATAACTACATAAAATACAAGAGAAACGAAATCTAAAGGATCTACTGGTTAAGGCGAAACTTCCCGCTGTATCAGATAGGTTGTAACACTCATTTTCTAAAGCGGAAATATTCATTGGTTAAGTTCTATAGTTATGAATACCAGTTTGTAGGCTGATTTATTGCTACGTCATACTCATATATATCATTACTTTATATATCATGGGAATGGTCATTACCTTCTATCGATATGTCTGTCGGTTACACATAACAACTAGGGATTAAGTTCTATTTGGAAACTTTTCTCTGCGAGTTTATCTAGAATATGGGATGACTCATCGCTTTCATTTAATTAACACTCCTGCGTCACATTCTAAAATAAAATCAATTCTACTTTCTACTTCGAAGCATTGACTTTAAGATACACCCGGGCCATCTTGTTTTGTACTTCTTTTATTTGCTGCGCTGTGGCATAGGTCCCCCAATTATTGGCGGAAATTAATGCGCGATTGGCCTAGCAGAGCCTACGAGAGTTGTCTTAGTCTCGTCCACTATAGAAACTCACGCTAGAATACGATTGCCCTGCGTAAGTGTGATTCCTTTTCAGAAAACGTATCAAGGTCGTCCTGCTAGTCAGTGATCTAGGTTTGAATCCTGGTGGAAGCAAGGACGCTTTTCTTTCCCTACATTAATAAAGGACATATATTCCTGTTAGCTTATTCGAACAAAATGTATTTCCAACAGTCGGATTCAGAAATACTATCATTAACATTGTCCACTTTAATGTTAGCGAGTCAATCTGTTTCTTTACAGTGAACATGATTAAGTTTATGAGGGACGAATCGTCCGTCGTCAATGTTAAACGTGATAGGCAATAAACTGGAATTGGCTATAAAAGAATAAAGATTGCTTATGTGACCATTGGAGCACTCCTATCACATAAACAGCCCGTTAACACTAGTATAGCACAGTGACCTGGTGAATGGGGTCATTAACTATGTAGGGCTTGAAAGGTAACTGAATATACCTATCACAGCCAAAAACAAAGTTATGTTAATTATATGGTTAATTAGGGGGTCTCGAGACCTGGCTGACAAGCATACTCGGTTACAGGCCTTTGTCTTTAAGACACTTAAACTGTTACCTTCGTGTTAGGCTAAGTTTTCGATACTATTTTTTATTCATTGAAAATGTTCAGATTAATGACAAGGCAAAAAAGGTTACTACCAAGAAAATTGGAATATAACGTATTATTGAGACCGATTTTTCCATATATTTTGTTGTTTATTTAGCTTATATCTTTTCTTATGAGGCGAAACATAGATTCGAATATTATGTATTTTTCGGCGAGCTTAAATATTTACGGTTACAAATATTCAAATTTCTTTCCAAACATTTCAACAGTTCAGAATATTTAGACCAAACATCATTTTGATGTCCACATTGATCTCTTTACATAAAATAAATTTAAACTGTTTTCTAGAATGATATGTAGAAATATGAAGTGACTGAAATAGGCTTTTATCGATTGGCCATCAATTCAATCTAAGTTTAAGCTTATATCAGGTGGTAAATCAATATTATTAGATGTATTGATAAGCCACATACTATGGTGTAATGCAGATTTACACAGGTAACCTACTCTCCAGCGATAGTCTCAACATCTCAACTCTCTAATGTGCTCACTGGACATTTAAATGAAAGAAGCAAAATTAAATATTTGTATTTAAGTTCCTAATAAATTTTTCACAATCATAAACTTGTAATGTTGAACTTGAAATTAAAAGGATGAAGAAAATGTATGTTTTGAGTGACAGGGATTCAGCCTGACCTTAAAACATGTCTGCCTTTAATCCATGATGGTGCACTATCAATATATTACAAATACTGTCAAGTAGTTTTATATCCACTTGACACCCTTCATACATACTGGCGATCTTTGTAATGTCCACTCATATTAATAAAACGTATTTGACCGTAAAAAAGATCTAGTTCAATTTAATTTATCCGGTTATTTGAACAACTTATTACCCCGTGTCCTTACAGTATAGTACAGGGTATTTCAATATACAGGGGCAATCGTGACCAACCATGTTAAGATATACGATATCGTTGTTAATGGAAGTGCCAAAGTAAATATCATAACCAGCGAAGGTATATTACAATAGATAAGCTTTCTATAACTTAGGAATTCTTGTGTTGTCATATTCTGATCCAGTGAAGGGTACTCCACATGCCTCTAGTCCTAAATATCAAAGTTTAAGAGATTTGTTTTTCTTCAAAGAATTGATAAAGTTTGTCCAGCCAGTCCTTATTTTATGTAAAGAGTGTTTGAAATAATATTTTAAAACTGATTCATAAAAACGGTGTCCTCTTTTGGATCAACAACGAGAAGGGTAGTCGATATGTTTGAGTCTTGGCGATGAGGAGAATGATTATAATCTCATAGCAGATGAGTTTTTTTAAATAGTAATTTATATTTATTAAACAGTCAGCAGAAGATATTAGAATTTCAATTTAATACACATACAAAGTTATTTTTCGCTCACCTTTAACGACGGTGGTTCGTTTCTGATCAATTTTCATTTGACGCAGACTTTCTCGAAGCTGGCCCTCTTCTTTGGAAAGTTTAGCGTTAGCCATTTTTCTTTGTAATTCCAATCCTTTTGTTTTCTTTAATAAAGATCCTCGCCTGGCAGAGTTCTTAGATTCTGCACGCCTAAAACTTAACAAGCTCTCTGACAAAAATCTGTCCACTTCTCCTTTATCCATTGTAGAAGTTTAAAACTTTTATCCGGACTTAATGAGCTCAAACATATAATCTACCATCACTTGGTATACCTGTATATCCAAACGATAAAGCGGGATCAGTCTCGTCAAAGATATATTTTTGTTCCCTAAATTGTTAGTTCCAGAAAAAAAACCCAGGCGTCTGTTCAGTTGGACAGACAATCGAAACCTTACAACTTTGCCGGTTATTCGTCAGCGACTCGACAGAAATAGCATTTCCATCACTCTTCAAAGTAACTTCGCATTATTTTGTTTTTACACAAAGCCTATAACTATATCCTTAGCACCGATCATTGAAAGCCAAGAGCTGTTGAAACCGCGGGTACCTCACTGCTGGTGTCCCGTTCACAGATAAATGAGAGGGCTAATATTTTCAATATAAGCGTCAGTCAGCTCTGTCAAACACGTCAGGCTAACTCCACATGTGAAATTCGTTTAGACGGAGATTAGAGCCGACAGGTGGTTGAATCGGGCTAGAACTGTCCTTGTATCACCCCGATAGAGTTTACAATGGTCCCATGGTCCAATAGTAAACATACCAGTCCTCAGCCCTGAATAAAAACGCCACCTGAAGTTCACGACAAACTTCGGACAACTTAAATTTACAACGACATCTGTTTATATGTTATATTTGTCTGTGTTATCCATTACCAAGGAGTTTGCCATCGATTGGGTTTCCTATAAATAAATCCTTGCCACACTCTCTGGAGGTCTGTTTAAAGAGTTTACCGTCGTCATATATGTAGGGAATATACTACAGTCTAGTGGTACAACAACTTCCAAGTAAACATATCTGGTTTCCCACGTGGCACAGATGGATTTTCTTGACATCACACTCTTCGTCAAGCACTGTCGTTTTTACGTATTGGTACTACTTAAACTTTCATGACATACGTATTGCTCTGTAAGTTATATTCTAGAGACACGACAATGGACAGAACTGGGTCAGGGAATACAGTTTTGTTTTCAGTAAAGATCGCAAAATGTTGCACAAAAAGAACAAACAAACAGTTAAGTGGAATTTATACCTCACACATATTATACAATAGAAAAATGTATTTGGACTAAAAAAAATTAAGCGATTTCCGTATAGAGAGTTAAAAAAGTTCCTGTAAAATAAATGAAACAGTCTCATAATATCCCCAATTCAGCTTCTTGGCGATAGCAGAAAATGGTAAGATACTGCACATTTGTATAATTTGATAATTAAATTAATCGCAAGGAACAATCATTTGATCCTTGAAACCAAAGTATGGCGGGCCTGCGGCTGTTGTTCGCTAGTGATTATAAGCGTGTCGGAATTATGAACCGCTTACTATATACCGCTCAAAAGATCCAGTCATGTGTATGATTCGACAAGAGAGGCACATACACTCAATCCACAAGAGAGCCATGTGATTCCGGCAATCGTTGGGTTGACTTTTATGAGCGTTTCTTCATCTTTTTTTGCCGTATAAATAAGACAGACCACAAACGGGACATTCGATCGTCATATTAGTGAAATACACCAGAGTACGACGTTAAACCGTCAATCAAAGAAACAGCCCAATGTTTGACAGGCTTAGCGCCTACTGTGAGAGGTAAATTACACGCCTGGTATATGAATCAGACTCGAGGTTTATCAACTATCTGTTCTATTTAAAAAAGGTCAGAGTTTTCATCCCTGTTCTGAATTTTAAAGCTCCGTGAGTTTTATGGGTACGTAAAAATAATATTATGGGTACCCATGAATGGTCGAATCTGGAAATCATAGTATGGACCTGGAATCTTGACTCCAAGGGATGCTTTTCGGCAGTTTTAGAAATTTGAATAGTGTAAAATATGGCGATTCGGGAAATTGAGAAAGCAGTGAATTACAGATCTGTGCGCACGAAGATGGCTGTTCGTTGTTACTTCAGAACCAAGAGAACATGCGCTGAAAGAGATTCACAAAGCATTGACGCAAAACGAAATAAAAAGATTCGTTTATGGACAGCTGCCAAATTCACCGAGAACGAATGACAAACGCCAAATGCACGAGGTCGGATAAAGATTCGTGGAGATTAAAACTCCATGAGCGCTAAGCCACACGTTCAGTAATAGGAACCAAAAGGTGGTTCCCAGATGGCGTACAGGATGACCCTGTACGATTCACCCGCTTTTGATTTATTACCTGGAAGGCTGGTCAGCTATTTATTTCAGGGAAGATTCAATCCGTATTCGTATACTGTCTGTGAAAATTGGACAAGGTTATTTCTCTTATCAATACTTGTTTAATTATCTTTGACGTCAAAATGTCGAAAGCTAAAACCACCTCGGCTATCTAAAACGAGTCAAGTGGGCGAAACTAGGGGTGTTCCTAAGAAATCTTGCACCTATCTGATATGAAGAAACCGTAATTGCTGATCTGAGAGCATCTGGAATTATTTCGTATGATCCGACACCAGTTACTGATCCGTCAATTGTGACTTCCGAAGTCCAAGAAATGGACACTTTCGTTTAAAAGGTCACATCACTTTTGTGACAAGTCTGATAATCATACGGTTGGTGATGAATATCGTTATCTATTCAGTCAAAAAAGATTGATTGATTGATTGATTGGTGTTTAACGCCACATTCAGCGGTATTTCAGCTACGCTGTGGCGTGAACATAGCAAAATTATTTGACCTAAGGTTATATATTTAAAAATCAAATTTCTATCAGGCTGCACACTTAGCAGCTAACATGAAAAGAGAAACTTTTTTTTTGTGCTTTTTAAAAATGTATCTGGTTTTTTTTTAAATTGTTTTTCTTTTTTTGTTTTAAAAAAAAATATATATCGGTAGAATGAGATATAACTATTTACAATAATTAATTTATAACATCAGTGTCGAGTTTTTCGTTTTGGCGAGCCACCAGCACTATGTGTTCGAACACTGTGGTGCAAGACTCGCAGTCAAGAATTTTGGCAGGCTACCCAATATATCAAATGAAAAAGATTTTAAGGACAATTTTCGTATGTGCCGTGAAACTTTCAATTATAGTTGTCACGAGTTATCCCCCCTATAATGGGAAGAATACATCCCAATCCAGGAAAACTTAAAGTGTCGATAGACGTGAAGCCTTTATAAAAATCTTTATATACGTTATTTTTTTAATCAACATAACATATAACTTTTGTGATAACTTCAAAATGACATTCGAAAGATTATTGTAAATAGGAACATTTAATCATCTACATATCCAATTAAACGCTTTGGTTATTTATTTAGGTTATCTTTATTATTTCACTATTTAGTTATTTATATAAGTTTTCATGTTTTAAATGTTTAAATAAGATGCATATGTTTATGTATATGACGTTCAAGAAAAACTATGTACCTGTACAGTATTATTGAGGGCTACACGGAAAAACTAAATTTTAATTTGACTGTAACTTTTTCCTCGTTAAATGAAGTTATTATTATTATTATTATATTATAATAATTACTGTATTGTATTACAGTTAAATTATTGGTAGACGATTGCGAAATTTACCAAAAGACTTCCAAAGGTGATGAGAGCAAAACAGAAGGTATTCGTCATGTGCAAGTGCTACATGAAGATAGTATAGGAAGAAGAGGAGGCCACCAGTGAAGCCAGCATCTCTAACCGTAGAAAATAACAGTGAAGCCAACATCTCTAACCGTAGAAAAAAACACAACAAGAAGGTGTAAAACACGGAGAGTGAGACTAAAAGACTACCAGAGATCCCCTTCCCCCCCAATCCCATATCCGAACCAGCAAAGAATTCAACTGGAATTGTCAAGGGCATGGACACTCCACTTCACATGGAAACTCCCATTGCAATTCTCAGCAGAGGGAAGGGGAATGCGAAGCTTCTGTCAGCATTGCTACACAGTATAAGTTGGTGGCTTAATATTCCTCCGCTTGCAGTACTATGGAATGAAACACTTGTTCTACTGGATGACGAAAAATAGACGTGATAGTATCTCTGGACGAGCCTACAAATCATGACAGCTCTCCTAGCACTGCACAACACGGGAGCCCTGCACATGGATATGTGTCATGTACGCATCTTAAGCAGCGACCAACGTTAATTAATTCTTCTGATCAATATAAGCCTCGGCTTAACATGTACATAAGAAATAAATATTCATATAAAAAAATTCTTGTGACTTTTGGCGCTTCAATTCGAACCGGTGACCCTCTTAGTTTATATTGTGGTACTGATGTCTAACTGTGTCCAGATCTCGAGCCTGTCCAGAGACAGCGAGCTGATCTTGTCCGTAAAGGGATAGAAGCTATGTGGGCGGCCTGTGTCATGCTGTATAAAATGTACCCATGTTTTAGAAAACACTTCATCAACTTTTCTTGCATTTGATATGTCAGAAGAATCCTGGCTCAGGTTGTGACCTCACTGTCTAAGATGACAGCAGTCGCCTGTTTATTATATATATCCCACCAGGCGTCTTGGGCTAGGAGCACAAGATGTCTTGCTTCACGGCTGGCTGACATACCAAAAAATCCTTTTGTTGGATAAGTGGGTCGCTGTAGCGGGGGGGGGGGGGGGGGGGGGGGGGGGGGGGGGGGGGGGGGGGGGGGGGGGGGGGGGGGG
>JAVFBW010186555.1:0-10465 GCA_034783835.1 Mopalia ciliata
TGGCTAAGGGCAGTTTGTTTGAAGCACTGGAGGAAAATTAACTTTCCAACATTATTGAAACGCTTAACATCTTTGTTGTGCTAGTGTCAGTTACTATTGGAATACACCACCGTCATATAAGTGAAATACCCTGAAGCACAGTATACTACAATCAATCAATCAACAATTTCTAGAGTTATTGCAGGGGATTGGGAGGTAGCTCTTGAAGCTAAAGGGCAACATGCATGCGATCTGTCTGTGTTGTCTTGGTATTATATACTGTCTTGTCTTTGTTTGTTGCCAGTGGAGTCGAGGGTGGTTTCCTTCATCCATTCAGCTGGCAAGTTGTCATATGGGTGAAATAATCTGAAGTAAGGAATTGCACTCCAACCAAACTAAGACATTTTGAGTTATTGGGGAGCTTCCTGATAACTTTGTGCTCTGGATGCTAAGGAGAAAACATGCAGTCAATCTGTTTTTTTAATGTTTTTGTAAATATAAGGCTGACAGTGGAGTTTGGGTGCCTCATAAACTTTATTGAATGAGCGGATCATCAAATTGTAATAGTGTCACTGCATTCAACTGAGATCTTCATTTGTGAATTAGAATTATTATAATATGTGGAAAATTATATTGAGAGCAATTGCCTTCATAATTGCCATTCCAAAATTACAGATTAAAGAATAAAGCTGAAGCGTTTAGAATATTTAAATGAAAAGAATAATGTTATGGATATTACTCTCTATTTCAACCCGGTTGTAACTTATATTAATGCACATATAGGTTACTGGGATACTCTTCGGCATACGATTAAATTTATAGGTGATGAAAATTAAAAAAAGAGAGTGTGAGTAATTTATTTTGATAAATGGTATTAAAAGTTTGTGGATAGCTTTGCTTTTCATGTTAGAGCCCATTTAGTAACTAACATGGTAACTCCCATATGGTGGACGTTTCGTGCATATTATTATTATTATTAAAATTATATGGAAATCTGTGCATATTAATTATACTAATTGAGTGATAGTGTTTTTGAGGAAATGGTGTACAATTTGTGTTAAGCACTGTATGTTCAAATTGAATAGTCTGATCGTCCTTAAATTTTGGACGAATGTCCCACAACATAGAGGAAAGGGATATTATCTGTTCAGCGAATAACATGCATATAAATTAACCTTAACAAGCTTTTCAAGTAAATTTGCGTTAAACACCATAACTCTACATTAAAAGGCTAGATTATTCTGAAATTTTGGGTAAATATCACACAACATGAAATGAGAAGGATATTGTGAGCTCTGTTCACTATACATGAACTTATATTAATTACTCTAACCAGCTTGATGCAGAAATATTAAATTGTTTTGCATTGTTACCTTGTGTAAAAAAAATATTGTGAAATGATTTTGTTAAATATTTATTGAATAAGTTCAAAAGAGAGAAGTATATGGCATGAACAGTTTATCATACATGGGGGTTAGGTATGTTCTTCATTTGTTCTGCTGTACATACGGATATATGTAATAAATATGATGTAAGATAGTCAGACACATTTGCATCAGGAGGATAAGGGGTATTTTCATGTTTACACATTTTTTCTAGAACTGAATTTATCAATTTTCATTTTAACGGTTTACAATGCAATTTTGTTCTTGGAGACACAAACTTGTCCGTAATAAATAATGAATAATGTTCTTATATTTAGAGCGTTTATTTTGCAGTTAGATTTCCGGAGTCCAGCTGGTTATGATCGTACAAGAGGGGTTGAAATTGGCAATAAAAATTTTGACTTGACACATTTGGAGGAAGCTTACACAACTGAGCACTGGCTAGTCAGAATCTACAGAGTGAAGGATATCGCCAACAGGGATATTCACAAATCCAAGAAGAAAAAAACCAGCCAAAATAAATATTTATCAGACAAGGTAATGTTTTGATAAATTGGGAATAATAAAAAAAATCTATCGGATAAGATAACTTCATTGGATGTAGTCGCTTAATTTTATAACTCTGTTTGTTCAGGAATTTAACTTCTAGAAGTTGGGAGAACCTAATTTTGGGACAGAAATAATATGCAAGACCCCCTGTGGTAAAGCCTATTTCTCTGTCCTAACTGCAGCCATGACTTAGTGGTTAGCGAGTGCGCTTACTTATCCTACTTCGATGCACCATTATCAGGATTGAGTCTGTCTCTCGACCATCAGGTATATGAGTCAGTCGAACGATGTGTCTTCTGCAATCGTGGATTTAGTGTTCACAAGGTTTCCTCTTGGTTTTCCAGCGCTATTAGGCAAGGAACAGTGTGAAGAGGAGAATCTGTTGTCATATAAGTGAAATATTTTCAAGTACAATGTTAACCTGTGTTTTTGTTTGAGCCATGGCAGAAAAATAATCCACATGTAGTTTTCAGATCCTGTCTAAGTCTTGCCTTCAGTACATAGAAATATATTTTAATAAATGTGTCTTTTACAGATGGTGTTCCTACTTGTAAACTAACAGTACTGAACAGGTGAATTGATGTCCATATTTTCTTTTCAGACGAGTAGAAAAAGGAAAGGATTTATCAAAAACAAGCCAAGGATTGTGAAGGGGCGAAAGAAGGTGAAGGGTAAAGGAACGCGCTAGACTATAGCTCTATTATTTGGTGGGGAGACAACCACACTGCTTGAGGGGAGGACTGAAGAAGTCCAACAGCCAGTTCACAGAGTTTACCTGAAATGTATTGTTTCTGAATCATTGTCATTACCTTTTTCAACATGTGTCCACTTTTTGTTTCTAGCTATTATGTGTAAAGTTCCGTATATTGTTGTGACAGTCTTGTAACCTGAGGAGAGTATTGTGGGATATGATGTTCAGTTTGCATTGAAGTTATAATATTTCTACAATAAAAGTCCTCTTGATGGGTGATCAGTTCAGCTGATATTATTGAAGTCATAAAGACTCGCTCACTTTAACAGGTTTTGGGTGTTCTAAGTCATAGTAAACATAACAAGCCATGTTAAATAGTTGATCACCATTCAATGTTGTTGATGTTTCCAAAATCATGCAAGACTATCCGTTCTACTGCTATTCAATCTATTACAATTGTTTTGTGTGGAACCAACTCATTCAGGAGAGGAGGGGGGATCTGGATTATTTCACCAATAATAGTCAATATTTATAGCCATAATGATATAGAAATGTGGGCAAGGGCTTAGGCAGACACCCGTCCACTCTCCAAATGGACACCCTGAAGTGAACAATTGCCTCATTTGGACACCTGGTTTTAAGAAACTTTAACATGCAGGGGATAGGATAACTGTCAAAATTGGACACCCAGTTATATGAAAAGTTAAGCAAAAGGACTATTTGGGACACCCTACTTCTGATTTCTGGCTAAGCCCCTGAATGTTAGGTAGGTCACTTACAGAAAAAAATTAAATCCTGTTCATGGTTAAACCATTAAAATATAAGCCACTGATATAAAAATGGTTCAGTTAATTATTTGATGTCCTTTGAAGAGACACAAAAAGGATAGAATTGTTTTCTGATGATTTCATGCAGATTGTTTGAAAGTCAACAATGGTTAATTAGATACCAATTAAAATCTTGCCAGAAAGAGTGACTATCATAAAACGGTTATTCTTCATCAACATAAGTTATTAGGACATAGATTTGCTTAGTGTTATTATAGTCAAAAGTTAGGGAAACAGTGCTATAGCTTCAACTGAAATAGTAGTCAGGTAAACAATAAAAATCAGTTATACATATTTAAGTTACTTCAATAAGCTGAACATGTTTTGTTTTTTTTCAAGTCTAGATTTATTTTTATCATGGCTGACATTACTTTTTGCAATTATATTCATTGCTTTGAATTCCTTATTTTTGTAAATTTGTACATAGAGCAGATATTATTATATTGGAGTGTTTAGTATATATTTAATTTGAACATAGCAATATGAAAGAGGTGGCCTGTAAAAAAATTATTTTAGAATCAGTGATAAATTCACTATAAACTATTATTTTGTCAAGCAACTGTATTTCTATCTTCCCAGTCACTCTTTCTGTCTGCTTTATTGTATACGTTTGTTGTACACACAGTTTTTGATTCAGTCTTACTCTTCATTTCTATACACCTTTGCAAGTCTCTTTATTCTTCACCAAAACTATCTTTTTTAAATTTCCTATTCAAAAAGAAAGATTGGTTCTGTATTTTGTTGTCCTTTCCCTTTTTTTCATTTGAATGCTAGTGTTTAAAGATTAAAAGGGGTAGGAAATGTTTTAGTCGTCAGTGTGTATTTTGTATTCATGGCAACTGTATATATATATAAATGAATATACAGTATATATATATATATATAACGTTTAATAAAGCATCTACACATGGCTGTAGAACTGGATATAAAGCGGACTGTATTGAGTTTTGTTTCATTTAAAATCATTTAGGGCTTACTTCCCAACACAGTTAATGTTTAGGCTCGAGTTCTGTTTTGGACTTGTATGTAGTGGTCAGTGTTGCATACCTGCCAGTAGGACTATGTTTTTTTCTTTTTAGTCCCCGTCTAGTTTTATTATAACTCCAAAACTTACAAATGTCCTGTTTGAGACCAACAACCTTAGGTCCTAGAGTACATGCACATTGTACTGGTTTGCTCCCAAATATATGTATCTTTAACTAGGTCCAGGGTATAGCTCCAGAAAGCAATCTTAGACAAAGTTGATGACATACCTTCAATACTGGTCACCATGAAAATTAAGATGAACTCTGGCAACATAATAATGAATTTAAACAGATACTTGTTCAAAATATTTAAAAAGCTGTAGGTTTCTTTGAGGCCTGTTAGTGGAAAAGTAAACCAGATACAACCCAAAGGCTGTGGAATTTGTATGCTGCAATCTTCTACATTTGCAACATAGGAGAAAAACAATTTGAAATTGATGAAAATTCACTCATAAATGATACAAATTGTTTTTTGCAGGATGTATATGTTGATGGTTGATCAGTTTCCTGATAAAGATACATGATATACTTTCAGAGAATGTTTCTAGTCCTGGTATTGTCTTCTGACTGTACTGTGCATTCTTCAATGTCCACAAGCATTAATATAAACCTATTTTCCTCTGATGAAACAGGTCTTAAAAACATGTTTCCATTTAATGAACTGTTTTTGTTTTGGAGATAAATATCAATTTTAAATGGAAGAAAATGTAACGCACTTGATCGGTCAGAAGCTTGATGACTTATGCGTATGGGGAAAAAGTCATTGAATAAAGCCCCTATGTCACAAATCGCTTTTTGTCCACCACTACTATAGTAGCTGGGGGGACTTAGAAGTGCTACTTGGTGCGCGTCCATCTGTTAAAAATCTTTGTGAACATGCTAGCTTGAAAACAAATTCACCAATTAACTTCTAACTTGGTATGAAGCTTCCTCTTGTTAAGACGACAGATGGTATTGCGTTTCACCTAATTCTGTTGAACGAAAAGGCTGTTATTAAATAATTTTAGCATATTCACGCCTAAATGTGTTGTGAACATGATAAATAGAGAATAAATTCACGGATAAACTTCAAACTTGGTATGTAGCTTCCTCCTGTTAAGACGACGGATGGTATTCATGGTTCGTACAGGTTGAGTTTCATGGTTTTCCATAACTTTTCCAAGACTTTCCAAAACCCAAAAGTCAAAATTTCCATAACCATCCACAAATGACTGTCATTGGAAGAAGGCATTGAAAATGCTTGTGATGGGAGTAGGCTCAAGAAAATAAATTGGTTAACTATTTTTCCAATACATTTATGTAGAAATATGGTTTAGGTGTTTTTCATATTTTTGCAGGAATAAAAAATCCAAGATGCAATTTGGTGGCACTTGAAAAATATATATATCCATAATCTGTTTTGTGTACTCACAAGAAGTTACTTACACTCACAAATTTCCAAAACGGCATGAACCCTGAGTATTGCATTTCACCAAATTCCGTTAAATGAAATGGCCAATGTTACATAATTTTAGCATATTCCTGTCTAGGTATTGTGAACATAAGTAGAGAATAAATTCACAGATTAACTTTGAAGTTTGAAGAAAGCTTCCTGCTTTTAAGACAATGGATCAGACTTAATTTCTCCAAGTTCTGAAAACAAGATGGCCGCCATTGCATTATTTTACAATATTCATTACAGTATATGTTGTGAACACTATACCTCTGTAACAAATTCACAGATTAACTTGAAATATAGTCTCATCTTACTAATAGATGGGATTGAATTTCATCAAATTCCGTGAAACAAAATGGCCACCAATGCATTATTTTATTATATCCACACCTATGTATTCTGAACATGATTATTTTTAGATCAAATTAGATCACAGATTAACTTGAAACATGGAAGTTGGCTTCCTACTACTAAGACATTGCATCAAATTGCACAAAGCAGTATGGTCCCCATTGCATAATTTTTTTAATATTCTTTACATGATAATTTGGAGAACAAATTCACTGAATAACTTGAAACTTTTGTGGTAGCTACCCCTATTAAGACAAATATTGGGATTACATTTCTAGCCATTTTGCAAAGCAGAATGGCAGCCATTGTAAATTTTAATATATTTCAAACTTTGAAAATAGTTTCCTCTAGTTAAAGTGATACTTTGTGCTGCAATATAATGCTTATAGGTAAAACGGACATCATTTCTTGTGTTCAATTAGGCTCTCTAAATTTCTAATTGAGCTATATCAATTTTATACTTGGATCTTAAACAATGGGGCCATGGCCCTGCTGAATACGCCCTCGGCTGATCGTAAGAGGTGAGAAAAGAGGTTGCTTTCTGTTGCTCTGGTGTTCGCAGAGCTAAATGGTAACGGAAAGCAGATTTGTTTGTGATGTTCTGTATTTGTGTCCATCGTCATATTAGTGAAATACCCTTGAGTATGACGTTAAACACCAATCAAACAAACAAATAAACAATGGGTACTGCACACACTCGGTCAAATTTATCCACGTGGCCATGTCTTATTGGATACTAGCAGAAGAGCTCCACAAATATTAACCAATCAAATATCTTTCTTTGCAAAAAAAGTGACTACGTCACGAGACCTGTAGAGTCGACTGTTTAAACCTTTGACAGTTCACCTATATAGGTCATTGGTCTACACATGTTATTAACCCATAACACACAAGAGTGTTAGTCGTGTGACGTCAGGACAGCTGGCCACGCCCAAAGTGTCAGCCGCCAGTGGTCGTAGGAAGGTATATATCTGTAACCCTCAGGTTATTTCATGAAATCAAGAAACGATAAGTCGATGCCATATTTAATGGTAACTTTTCAAGGAATATAGGGGTCATTTCAGTATCGCTGTTAGAAACTGATGGGATTGCATTTCATTTAATTCTGCAAACAAAAATGGCCGTCACTCAAATTCAGATTTTAACTTCAGACTTTGCCTTTTCTGTTAAAACCATAGATGTGGTTGTATTCCACTAGGTTTTACAACAAATATGGCTGACATTGCATATAAAAAACTTTTACTTTTTTGTCCTTTGAGGAAAAAAATAGTTCTTAAACAAAACTAAGAAAAGGTAATTTGACTGGGATTATGAGCATATATTTTCCAAAAAAGCCTCTAGTGTTGGAACTGCTAACTACTCAGCTTGTTTTTAGCTCGCCTGATGCAAGGTGAGCTTATGTCATACCCCTGATTGGTGACAGCCATGTAAAGGCTTCTATAATGAAATGTACTATTATTTTTCAGAAATTTTACACATAGTTTGCTTGACCAGAAAGGAAGACATGATTAAAATTATATGGAATTCTGTTAATTATGCTAATTAAGTGTTATTGTTTTTTTACAGAATGGTGGACAATTTGCGTTAAGCACTACATATCCAAATTGAATATACCGATTTTCCATAAATTTGGGGTAAATATTCCACATCCTGAGAGGAGAGGGATAATTGTCTGTTCAGCTAATTATATGCATATTAATTATTTTACCAAGCTTTTAATTAAATAAGCATTAAACACCATAATTCCAAATTGAATAGCTTGATTTTCCAAAAAATTGGAGTAAATGTCACACAACATGAAAGTAGAGGGATGTTATCTGGTCAGCTAATTATATGCATATTAATTTCTTCAACAAGGTTTTCAATGAATTTCTGTTAAACGCCATATCTCCAAATTGAATGGCTTGTTTGTCCTTAAATTTTAGGTAAATTTCACACAACACAAGATGGGAGGGACATTACACTAGCAGAAGACCAAAACCACTTTGGATGTGCAATTATGGTGCATTGTTAGGAGTTTGTAAATGCTTTAGAAATTTTACAAAGTTATGCTTGAAAGAGTGACTGCCTTTAACTGGGTGTTTTTGTAACATTCTACCATGGACAGGACATCTGACCAGATAAAACGAATTGCCTTTTCCTTATATTTGTAATTGTTCCAATGATGGTACATGTATATTCTTTTTTCAATGGCATCATTGCAGTATGCTAGTTATATATTAGGAGCCTAATTCAATGAGCTATTTCCCGTTGCACCCCTTCGCCAGTAATTGGCTTAGCAGGGATATACATGTAGGAGTCAGTGATTACCAATGAAAATCTGACAATAACCAAACACAATTTAAGTGACATTTTTATGCTCAATTTGAACAAATGATCAAATTCACAACTTCATGTCAAAATAACTTATCAAAATATTTTCTCTTATTTCAAACCTTGTGTAGGGTTATTGCTCTTTACATTTACCGTTACAATTATTGGTACAGAACAAATCATAAATAACCTCAAATCCGTCCATACAATTACTATTTTGGAATCTATTTAAAAGACTTGGAAATGATATCTGAGAGGCAGAAAATAATTTCTTCAGTTGGGAAGCACCACCATTTATCAGAAAACATAAATTTGTTTCATTAAATGCTGTAATATTGTCAGAACAAGCCAAAATGTAAGGATTTGTCATGGACGAAATTGGAGGTTATCAGGGTATTACCATTACACAGTATAATATAACTTCAATGGTCAAAGAAACCAATAGTTTCTCACAACAATGTACAGTAAAAAGTGTGAGTTTTTACAGTGAATGAAACCTTTTCTTTGATTAGAGGGCACAGAATAATGCTATCAACCAACTGACACTAAAATAACAAAGATAAAGTCTTAAATAAACGAATAAATAAACAAGTTTATATACAGTACAATGATTGATCTGCAACTTGTACATTTTTGCATGATATATCATAATACAACTCCTTATTCTAGACAACTTCTGGTCACCTGGATTCCAATGTTCATAGACAAGGCTTGGGTCAAACCTCATTGTAATGTTTTAATGACAGTCTGGGTACAATGTTCATAGACAAGGCTTGGGTCAAACCTCATTGTAACATTTTAATGACAGTCTGGGTACAATGTTCATAGACAAGGCTTGGGTCAAACCTCATTGTAACGTTTTAATGACAGTCTGGGTACAATGTTCATAGACAAGGCTTGGGTCAAACCTCATTGTAACGTTTTAATGACAGCCTGGGTACAATGTTCATAGACTGTAGTTCTTGGAAGAGTAATTTACAGGCATATGGAATCTTAATGGAGGAAACATTCGTAGATGATTTACAGTAATGACACCTACAAAAGAAAAGTAAAAAGGCTTTAGGTGTAATTAAAGTTTCAGACTAAGACAAGCTGTGTGAGACTGGACTGGACTGACATCATTATTTGCTAATATAACACAAAAATTAACTTTTAACATTATACATGAAATTCCCAAAGAAAAGGTCGAAATAAGTCCATCAAACAGGAAGTTATTTCTATAAAAAAACATGATTTGTTTTTCTCCATAAAAATGGCATTTTTACTCAGAAGTTCATAATATTTCTGGTTTTGGCAAAGTAGATCAAGGTTGTCCCCAATAAAAAAAATAAGGCTTGAACAATATAAGCGACATCACATTGGTACAGAAATGTTTGAGTTTGTATGGAGGAAGTACTGACCATCCTGAGTATCCAATGAGACCACAGTTACCACACACGTCAACCTCAAAGGCATCACTGGAAATCATCAGCCGTTCCAACAACAACATACTGATAACACAAAACAAATGTATGTTATTAGGGCTAATCTCCGTACAATGTCATAGTATAACAATGCTCTATATCTTGTCAACAATTGCATATAATTATTGATAAAATAATCTTTAGAGGATACCCATAACAACTCAAGATAAATGTATATTACAGACATACAGATTATCCTAAACATGATACTAATTATTGAGTATCATTATTTGCCTTGAGAAGATTTTCACTGTAGAGAAGACAGTCTGTGTCAATATTTGCCATGCTTTGGGAATATTTTAACTGTACATGTGACACTTGTTACATTAAACCATATACATATACGAAGTTTGAGATTGCTGTATGAAACAGTTTGTAAGAAATGGCCCGGACAAGCGAAAGCATACAAAAACTAAGACTTGAATCCGTGACCTTGACCTTGACGCC
>JAVFBW010186566.1:0-10465 GCA_034783835.1 Mopalia ciliata
TAGGCATGATCAATCGACGAATACGGTTTTGCGTAATTCTCACCCATTCTTGATCAAGAGTCTGCTGCAGTTCTTGCAGATTTTGCTACTAACTAACACTATAGAAATCGATATCGAAAGTTTTGCAAAATGTTCCACTATACAAACATATTTAGCATCACAAATTTACGATTAGAGTTTAACATTACATATTTTTCTGGAATTGTCCTATGTCATTTCGTGAAAACGAAGGCATGGTGGAATTTTAAAGCTGGGGGGAACTGTCCCAAAGACGTTGCATGTACACCATGTGGATAAAATAATTCACAGCCGGAAAAAAATAAAAACACTTTAAAGACCTTCCATCCTCTGTCGTTTGTAAAATCGATGCTTGTACATTGTTTTCAATATAATTACAAATAAATTATGAATTAGGTATTTGTTCCATGGCAACCTGTATTAAACTATAACTTGCCTTCCTTAACCATTCCAGCGTAGACTCGTGACAATTCCTTCATGATGGCAGACCCGCTCCCTGGATCAAAAGCCCCATAACCCCAGGCATCCCTGTGATTTCCAATGATCACATACCTATCTGCAACCATGCAAAAATATTGACATAAACATCATATTTATACAGCTGAGAAATATTTAGCTTTAACAATTGTTTAATAATTCAAATTTTCTGAACAATATAAAGCAAAATTATTATTTGAAGTTGGAGATGGTTATCACTGCATAAAAAAATACGAAAATTGTTTGAATTATTAAGAAATCTTTCACTAAGCTGACTTTACGTTATTTGGAACAATTTGCCAGAAATAAATTTATACCGTTATACAGATTGGTGCTCCTTGCATATAAAAGCAAACGACAAAATGTGTGACAACTTTTAATTGGACAAGTTCAAGTGCACTCTCTATCGCTATATTATGTACCTTCACATTCCTTATTCAACAAAGGTGAAACGTTAAAGGGTATACTTCGCAGTTCCTCATATCATGTTCTGGGTGTGTAACCCTATAATGTTACATAATTCAAGTGCTTGCGACACACGCTTGTCTGGCCTTCATTCGGAGGTCTGTTTATCTAAAAGTCTATCATACCATGTAACCTTGTTTACAGACACAGAATTAGAGTGCACATAACTCTGTAATTTTAAGTTTTTTCACCTACGGGGTATTATGGGTTCTATAAGTTCTGTCCAATAACATTTGCTATATTGAACTTCTTGACAAATTTTATAAACCAAACGAAACTTGAAATCGCAAATTAGCTTTGTTCAAAATACAGAAATACGGTTCGGGTGTATGTTGCTAACCCGCCATTTTCTCCCTTCCACCCTGACTATAGTCTCGCTTAACCAGACTTCTCGCGAAAACTTCGATCACGGCTAGTCGTGATCGAAGTTCTCGGGAGAAGTCTAGTTTAGCGAGACTACCCTGACTATAGACTTGAAGTTTTAGTAGAAGGTTTTGTAAGTTCCATTGTTTAGGCATTTTTACCTGAATAGGATACAGAATGTATTCGATTCGGATATTAAACCTGTATCATGCCAGTATAAAGTCTACTTCATTGATGATTTGAGCCCTATTTCAAATCTGGCTGTAGGGCAATTAAATGATTTAAAGCTTGAAGCTCACTAGCTAATGTGGCCTGTGCATATTTGATAGTAAAAAAAGGAATTTATTGAAAAAAGACTGTTTTTTCGGCATAGTTATAATGTGTGTAACGTACTTATTTGAGACAAAAATAAAAAGTATACAGTAATTGACATTTAATTGAATTTTCTAAAAATAATTTGTGCCTATCTAGACTTCATTAAATAACACAGGTCCTGGGGCTAAAAAGTCGTTTATTTTAGTGCACATGTATGTCGCTGTAGATAGATTGTTTTTAGAAAACTGTACATGGACAATGTATGGAGTTGGAATTCAGTTCGAAGTTCACCATTCAAAATTTGAACTTCGTGCACTGAGTATTAAAAACAAAAGAACAAAATAGTTAATTTTTTATTTTCATTTTAAACACAAATAATGACTGTTCCCTTCGAATTGTGAACTGTGAACGGATTTCTAACTTTACGAAGGTTGTACATGCGTGACATGTGGGCCCTTGATAAGGGAGAATAAATTAAGTGGATTTGTTTTTCTTTTTTGTGGAAAAGCCGTTTAGCGTGAAGTGGTAACATGTTGTTTCGCTTTTCAGTTTGGAACCTGTGTTATCTTACATCTGAAATCTTGTTTGGGACAAATCCTTTGTTTATTAAATTAATTTTTTTCTTTATTTATATTTCAATTTTCTCGAATGTCAGGTTCTTATGTGATACAATTTATAAATAGGAAGAAAAAAAAAAAAAAAAAAAATAACCACAACAATGACAAGCACGTCATTCTGTCAAGAAGTTGTACCAGAACTCCACGACACTACAATAACAGGAATAAACTATGACAATAACAGGAATAAACTATGACGATTGTTTTATGGGACCAATTTGTATTGTTTAGTGTTTACCTTCTGCTGATGTCAAATTATAATAAATGGGGAGAAAAAATAACTGCCCAAACAGTTTGTGTATTCATTGGTCATATGCCTGGTAATTACATATTTTATCGTTTTACTGGGTACACATATAAAATCATTATACCATGCTTTAGTGTATTAAACTGGTTCATGTGAATCAAATTTTCTATATGGTACAGTTTTGCTAGTAATGGTTGATTTTCAATGATGACCGTCTAGAATGGTTATTTAGGTTAATGGTTATTACAAATTATGTGAACATATAAATAAAGGAGTTTTAATATCTTAAATCATTCAGATAGGTAAATTGACAATTTCAGTGTTTACGGTAAAAAAAAAAAAAAACACTAGCCTTTTTTTTAATTGAGGGATTTGTTTAAAAAAAAAACAAGCCCGTTGGATACGAATAGTATATGTAAGTCCCGTGTATGGTTTGCTCATCAACTTCATGGTACAGTTAAAAATAGTTTCGTTGGTTATTATTTTGATCAAATGTACATAGTTAATACATACACCAGATATAGTATTTCACATTTCTGTATCAGTTGATTGCAGAATCGTTAGCCAACACATACACTGCGAGCAGTGTCTTTTCCTGAGATGCTATATTCGACTCTTCTCTGAGCTATTATAGCTCCATGCTAGAACGAACATATTTAACAGAGGAGAGTGTATTACAACTCCAGTCTATTAAATGAACAAAGATAATGTATATTATAACTTGCTTGGTTGATTCGATGTTAGCGTCTCACTTTATTATACTGTTATATCATTTGCAGGAAAACAGATCGTCCACATCTCATTCTGTCTTACTTCAGTTCTTGCTGCACCCGTTGGGCTCAAAACAATTTTTTTTCTATCACTTGGATAAAAGTAAGGTATTCAAGCTATATGTTGGTGAAAAACGTTTTTCGTTATTCTTATTACAAATAGTAAAATTTGAGCCTATAACTTAGTTTTCCCTTGATCATATCCAAATGGCAAAACTGTAATGTTTATTTCTGTCACTTCAGTTTTAAGCAGACCCTCCATTTTCCATGGCGTGTTTCTAGAAAAATATTAATGTGAAAAACTTCAAATTTGTCCCATTGTAAAGAGCACAATGCATCTAGTAAACTGTGTCTCATCTTTTATAACTTTGTCCACGATTTTTAAAAATCTTTTCTGAAAGTTGTATTTTACATTTTAAGACTTTCCAATGAGGGACAGACAAAAAAATCCACTGTGATGGATCTAATCAATTTTTTTTTTAAATGAGGCAACGTTTACTAGTTCAAGGACTATTCTTCTTGGTCAACTAATTTATTGAGTTTTATCTTTGTTGCACTTTGAGAAATAAACCTGGAAAAATGCAGTGTATTGCTTTCTTTTGACTGCTCATTTCGCAATATTTTTAGAAGTAATAACGGGAATTTCACCACATTCACAAATATGTAATCCTGAGTATTCACGTTTCTGTATAACAGACTAATTACAACCGGTGCTCAAGGGCTCCAGCAAAAACATTAATATGGTGAAAAAACGAAAGGGGACCTCCTGAAAACTGGGGACCAGTTTTCAAACTGATTCATATATTTTTTCTCCATAAATCAAAATACCGCAAATAAGGAAAATGTGACAGGAAAATAGTAAATATACAGGGCTATAGGGCGTGGACAGGTTGCAGTGAGAGAATGAAACAATACAGGTCTCTGGGTAGGAATTATATGAGTAGTGGAGTTGGGTATGGTGTGATAATATTTTATTCTGTACACATACCTGGTTCTATTTTTCCTCTGATGGTACCAATCACGTTATAGACAGTGCGCCTCTCGTTGTAGTTTGTCACATGTAAGCGTACAATTCTACAAGAAAAATGTATATTTTCAAAAGAGTTTCAATAATTGTCAAGATAATGGATCAAACAATTTACTGAAAGTTAAATTGATTTTTTTTTACCCCTGTTTGTGAATTTTCTAGTGCTCACAGAACTACGGGACCACACCATGCCACTTTCCCTGGCGTGTTGTCTTATTGCAATTACTGTACTATGTCGTTTTTGATAAATTAGTACAGCATCAAACCTCAAACAAACAAAGACAGTCATTTTAATTAAAAATATGCTTACTGTTGGTTTCTGCCATGGCCCCCAATCCTATATGTTATGTTCAGCGCCCCTCTCCAACTCTCTGGGGCTTGTGGACCTCCTAACCCACTAAAACAGAAAACCGGAATTGCTGAACAATAAAACTTTTCGTTTCTCAACCTGTAAAGTTTTAAATTCAAACGTATTCCTTGGATATTCACAGCATAATAGCCTAGAATTAAGTTAGTTTGATCCCATCTCGAAACTACAGGCCATACAAGTTCAAAACAGTATTGAAAAGAATAAGTGAAAAGGTACGTTTTTATTTAACGAGAATGTAGTTCGACGGTAGGGACATTCATGGTGAGACCGAATACATGAAAGTAGATCTTTTCAAATAGAATGCAGTTCTGCCGTAGGGACATTCAGGATGAGACTGTTTACCGAATACATGAAAGTAGATCTTTTCGAATGTAGTTGATGATTTAAGATTCAATTAGGGTTATTGTTTCCTTAGTCCAATTCTTAGCATCCCATAGATTGATTGATTGATTGATTGATTGGTGTTTACGCTCTGTTTAGGGGTATTTCACTTTATGACAGCGATGTATTACAAAAAAAAAATGACACTAGCAAAACCAAGATGTAAAACGTTTTCATAATGTTGGAAAGTTAATGTTCCTCTAGTGCTAGTAAAGACAGCATTGCTACTCTTCAAACAAACTGCCCTTAGTCAGAGGGTCCATCTCATAGATGTGTATTCCACAAATAAGACCGGGTAGGGTTGATGGCATATAGCATATAGCGATCTATGACAAATATCTCGATTAACTGGATTGGGCATTGAACACTTAGATAGTAGGCGTCTGCGGATATCATCATATTGCAGTCAAACATTATATTGTATCACAGGATGAAATATTGTGTTGCTCAATAACACTACCATCTTAAATATACATGTACCTGGTTAGTGCCAAAATTATCATCATTCGGTGCCGTTGGTGAATGATGTCATTGTTTACTTTACCTCAAAATTACTCTGGCATCGTCATATCCAATTGGCTGCGAAGGAATTGTTGGCATTTTATCGGAACGTTTGTTAGATGGGGGTCTGTATGCACTCACTGTAATATAAACATAGATGCATGGGTCAGAGCCATAGTGCTGATAAACCTGTTACAAAACAGCATTAAGATCAAATTATATCCTTTAGCAGTAGCCTACTTATTTCAAATCGCACTTGTTTAAATCCGGTTGAAAAATATTATTATATAACCGAACGTGTCCAGCGGTTAAGTTATCACATGTTACACTTATTGAAGACATTAACCTATCAAGTTTCATTAAGAAACCCCCAAGTCGTACAACACACTTTGTTAAACACCTTAACAACATTGCTATTTTAAAAAAAAAACTTTTGAGCTAATGATGCTTGGTCGCAGTAAAGAATGTTAGAAATGTCTTTCGAAAAGAAACCTTAAACCCACAGGTGTATGCTTACATGACGTGTTACAAAACTATATTGTCTTACATGTAGACTTGAGTGACTTCTGGGAAGAGTCGCAAGGATCATCTATATGGTATTTCTAAAGACAGTATCAACTGTCCTGGGGAGTAATGTTATATCAATTTACACAGCACTGGTGATAAACATCCTGCTATACATTACAGAACATTGTCCTATCCACCCGGAATTTCAAAAAGTTTCTGAGCATAATAGTCTAGACGCTAAGGTCATTAAAGTTTATGTAGATTAACATTACTTTATAAAGATATACAGACAGGATCAACACAAACCCAATCATTCAGTCATTCTAATAGCATATTGATTCTAATAGATTGCTCGATCAATATATCTAGATGGTCTTCACAAGTCTTTCAATTGAGTAAATCCTGTTATTTTGTTGAAAAATCTAAAATTATTTGGGGAAAAAAGAAACATATTGAATTTAACAAAATATTATTTGAAAGGCAATCACAGAGAGCTGATATTAATTGTATTTTTTTCTCTTAACAATATAATCTCCTTTGGGGTGGGGTTATGTAGGGTTCCATTTTGGAGCAGTCTTCTATGTTCTTTTTGTCATATTTGCTGACGACTTGTATAGAAGATAGTGAAAAGCTCATAGAGGATATATTTGATTGACAGTGGTTGTGCCAGAATTGAAACATTTAAAAGCGGTAGGAAGTTCAAACAACCAGGAAAAATTATCAAACAGACTGTCACTATCTCTTTCCAAAGCGACTTATTGTGATTTTTTTGTATGTTCCCTTGTTTTTATCAAACAGGACAGCAGAGAAAATATACAGTTGTTTGCTGTGCCGGAAGAGTGCCATATTGTATGGTCATTCAATGGTCCAGACGACAACAAGGTGCGGATTGGTCAATTGACTATTTCGAATGACGCCAAAGACGAGATTGGTGACAAATGAATACCAAAATCATTAATGTACAACAAGAGTACTAAGCCAAGTTAAAAAGGCGATCTTTGTCTGGAGATGTTATAATCCATTGCCATTGTGTCTTAAACCGGTCGATAGTTTTATTGTTTGGGAATTTATCAGAGAAGATAAAACTCAAGTTTTGCCTACATATTCGGCCAGACCGAGTTGGAAAGACTGAAAACTGCAGAGCTTTGAGTGAAGAGTCCTAGTCCCCGATGACAGCGCCAAATGTTCGAAATGGCTGCCCTTCCAATTTCAACAGATGGCTACTGTCTGCATATTTCTTCTATTAACACGTATCGAACACACCATTGGTTTGCTGCAACCGGAACATATATACCAACTGCCCTTATCTGTGCAGTTAAAACTCCCAGCTGCATATCGCTTTAATATTAAAGCCTGTTTTGCCTCCTTACCTTGCCTTCTTGGACAGTAAACCCGAGTAAATCAGTTTACAATCGCTACTTTCGGATGACCACTCTTTACCCAATCCTAGTAGATTGGACCTTTCCTATAGAGGCGGTCTCAATACAGGATGACAAGTAGGCTATATATGTAATATACATACGATCTTATTAACATATCTTGACTTCATCCCATATACACGTTAATTGACAGTGGCGCCACGTTTGTTTATTGTAGACTTCGATGCGTAAACAATTTTCTGATTGGCTGCTTTTTTCTACTATAGTCCAACTAAATTTTTGCCACGTTTATGTCTTGACTCGCAGCAGATGTAGTAATGTGGAAGTCTCTTCTTACATATTTTGAGCCATGTAATTGGAAGATGGCTTTGTAGAGAAGTTTCCCTCTGTTTCGGATTCAGAATTTAATCTTCTCCAAAACTTAAACTTCGTGTTAGAAAGCTATATGGATTTCTCCAAGTTAATTTGTAGTTGTTTATTCCAAGATAAACAGGTTTCAGGCAAAAAAAAAAAAAAATGCAAGGAATGTGACTCTCTAGAGGTTTGCCGATTGAGCAATTTCGTCCTGCGCTACACCTCGTGTATAAGTAGATGCTGTTGTACGGTTTGAACCAATCAGTAAGAGTTTGTTTGTTTGCTCGATTGGTGTTTAACGTGGTCCTCAAGGGTATTTCACTTATATGACGACGGATTGTCCACTTCACATTGTACACAGCCTTATTACGGTGGAAAACCGAGAGGAAATCTATTAAAAACCACCCCGCGATTTATGGAGCCACAACATGTGACTCATATACCTGATGGTCGACAGGTGGTCTCGCTACCACTAAGCCACGGCCGCAGGACCAATCAGTAAGAGAGTCACCGAAATGGTAGGGGAGGGGCAGTGTCGTACGTGTGGCGCCTGTGTACAATGTCCAGTATATAACCATTTCTCATTTTGTTCCATGCAAAGTTTAACATCTTTTTAGTAAGACCATGTAGACTAAATAACGGTATTCGAGCTTTAACCTGGAGGAATAAATTACTATTCAATAGTATAAATGCACTGAATAAGTTGTTCGTAAATAAAACTTACTGATTGAAGGATATCCGGGTGTGAGGGGGTCGCCAGTGCCCGTGTACACTGTTCCTCTCTGTGCGGCCGATCCCGGCAACCACCAGTCGTTAGGATACACCGCTGGTCCCCACGTGTAGTCATGAGGATCACTGTACAGTATCACACCCACAGCCCCGAATCTTTCCGCTAACAGTACCTGAAAAAAGTTTTGGGTAATTTGGAAGAGGTCGTGTGCTGGGAATTGGTTGGCTGTGCCGGATTTAGGTACAAACAGAAGTCTATCTCAAGTCTATCAAAATAAAATTGAACTTTTATTAGTGATTAAACTTGCTAGTATCTTTATAATTTGTTTTGTTTGTTTGATTTGGGTGAGTGGTAACTTTAAAAAGGCAATTGGATTGATGTACAGCTGAATGACATTAAAGCATAGTCCCAGTGTATTTATAAAGCTGTATTTTGTCTTGCTACGACCGAACAAAATACGCTGTAATAAGGGGTACCACTACAGGTAGACATTCAAAATGGCACTAGGTTTATGACCAGGAGGGGTGTACGTAAGGCATGGAAGTAAGACAGTTACGGTTTAAATCAAATGGGCATTACCCAGTCACGACGACATTGTGACCAGAACAGCGCTGATTGGTGAAAAAGCTCCCCCCACCACCCTGGCAAAGACATAGAGAAACATCGAAGGACATGAATTGGATGTGGAACCATTAGTATATCATGCTAACGCTGTTTTTACCGCTTTTCAAAGGTTATATTCTACCCATAAGGCACCGGTGAGCAATGAGTCATATGACACTATGAAAGCCCACTGAAAGTCACGGTGCTGTTTGGACTGGGTAATGGCTGGTTTCATACTTCTACTTGATGGATTTCTGGTAGGCTACAAGTTAAACATGTTACAGCGTGAGCTGTAAAACCCGTCACAATATGCATGGGGGCTCATAACGGTTCCAACGAGGTCGCCTGGGATATATAAGTGTTTGATAGTAAACATATTACGTAATTTACAAAATAACTGTTTTTCATATATTTTTTATTTATAAAGTATGAGGCACATATACATACAGCCATTTTTTAAAACCAAAATATGGATTTGCCTTTGTGGTTTTCATTGAGGAGAATTCTATGCTCAGCCAAGTTGTATTCGAATAGGTAAATAGGTTGCTTTGTTGTTTCTCAATACAGCTACAGTATTTAACAACACTTAGGAATGTATATAACTTACGGCCTCACTAGCCCTAAACGACGTCTTAACTTACCCACCCTTTTCGTTTAGCCATGTTGTATGTAAAGTATCAACGTCATAACGCGATGCCTCATTATTCTGGAAGAAACCTAGTGCAGTCCCTTCGATAAATCCTTCTAGGCAGCCCTCCGAATGCCTAGTGACATAAAGTATCGGTAAAAGTAATTTCCGATATTTTGTCTCCGGTATTTCACATAAACCAGCCATCAATAATCAGAAATTTGCTTTTCATTTCAAACCCTTCGACATTTTCGCTCTTCGCGCATACCGTTATAACTGAGAGTAACAATCTCCTGTGCAGGAGGTAATTAAAAGCCAATTTCTGGATTGTGATGGCCGGTTTATGTGAAATAATAAAAGATTTGAAAGGTTAAACAAATTCCAACATTATAAATCTTGATATCTTATTATTAATACTTACAATATCGCCTCTAAACGACTTGCCATATCGTGCTATAACGATTTTTCCTGTTAAATCAACGGACATAAATGAAACCACGGCGTCGAAGTCTTCAAATTGTCCGTAATTAACGTAGACTACATCTCCCTGAAAAAAAAGGGTAACGAAAAAATGTATTTTATGATAAACACAGATATATTTCTAAAAGCAGTCACACTGGCACAGGGATGTAAATAAATTAAAATCGAAAAATCATCTTATTTTCTAGATATCTCCCAGAGACAAGTTTCTAAATAAACCTTAATCTCGAGTT
>JAVFBW010186577.1:0-10465 GCA_034783835.1 Mopalia ciliata
AAAGGAGGCCTTATCTGCTATGTAAGCATCTAGTTTGCATCTCGCCTTCATATATATAAAACAGTTTGGTTGACTGTATATGCTATACACAGCATTTACATGTAGCGATACCAGGTAAAACAGCGTTAATTGTGTGGTCGTAGCAAGACAAATTACAACTGCATAAATACGCCGGGACTATGCTTTGATGTCATTTAGCTGTACATCAATCCAATTGCCCTTTTAAAAATACCCAAATCGAACAAACAAACAAATTATAAAAGATACCAACAAGTTTAATCATTTTTAAATGAATAAAATTGTTTAATTTTATGTTGTCCTACATACCCATTTTCGATTTTTTGTGCACCTTTGGCTTATTGTAAAGGGAGAGCACCTTCGTCACTTCCTGGTAAGAAAGTAATTGTGCGGGTGTTTCCCAAAGTTCCCACTCGGCGTTAAAAAGCTAGATTGTGGATACAAAATGTTGACAGAGCTTTCCTACTTGCATTATAATTTGACGTCATAGGCTATCGGCAGAATCTTAACAAAGATATGACCAGCCGTACCAAAAATGGCCGCACTTTTGGGAACCTGCATGGGACTAGTGTATGTACCCGGAAATGCAAAATCGCGAAAAATCAAGTGGGCCGCAATAGTGGCATACAAACCCTCATAGGTTTTGTTAAAAGTAGTATAGCAGATAAACAGTCCACTCCCAGTTGTATATATTAGGACAAGATTGAGGAGTTTACCTAGACAAGGTGGCGAGCGGTTCGGGGTTGCTATCCGTTGCCTCGGTGCTCTCAGATCTAAGTGGAAACACGGATGTATTTGTGTTGTGTCCAGCGACTGTCCTTTCCATATGAGTGAAATATCCTTAAGTACGCTATAAAATCGCAAATAAAAAGAAAAACTCCGAAGAAAGATAATGAATTCATTTAAACTCAACTCATTGGTTTATTGGCCAAACCATCATTATAGGAGTAATCTAACCTAGAGATATAGGTTTGTATACAAATAGGCGGAGGAATACAAAAGGGATTAGCTATCTGTCCTGCGCATGCTGTAATCGATTCAAACCCAATAAGCACTCATTGATCGTTAATATATTTGGTTGTAGAGAAAGTCAATTTTACTTGCCTCGATCCAAGTTAAGGTAGCTAATCTTTCTCTATGTGACGAATTGATACAGGGTCACTTAATTAGTGTGTTCTTATTGAGTAATACACAAAAAAGTATTTTATGGTTTAAGATACTCTGACAATTATTTATTTATCTTTGTAGGGATTGTGGAGAAAAAAAATTGCTTGCCTGGTATATAGTTTTCTCTTTATGTTGTAATCGATTTTTAAATCAACAATAAATCGATCGTTCTTCTTTTGTGTAAAAATCAGACTTTTGTTAAATGGTTTATGTTAATGCTATAATCGATTTCATATAAATTATATTAATATCGATAACCCACCAATCAATCAATGAACCGCACTATATTTTGGACTTGTTCTGAACTTGCTAGCCTTTATCTAGTATTTCGAATTTAAATCTAGAAGCGTCGTGTTAACTACGCTTGACGAGATTAAGGGTGTCTCTTTTATGACGAATTTGTGCTTGGTAGGTGACGAACCGTTTCACTGCGTCTATTAGAATTTTGTCAAAGGCCTGTTGTTGCGGTTTCTATTCATTGGAATGTTATTTGGTTCTGCTCCTTGCATTTTGGATGGTTGTGCCACTGAGGTGACTGTCAATTCGTCTTTCATGTCCGTCTCCTAGTTAAAAATATGTCAACCCGAAGGCCACGATTCGTTGCCTGCGAATCGTCTTATCATGTTTTGAAGCTACGTGACGGAAGATCACCAGATATGTTATGATTCTGTTGTTAAATATATACAAGCTCAAGTATGGGGGCGACTAGAGGCTATGACGAGATTTCTCCTCGTCTAATGAACGTCTGTCAGTGACTGGGTTAACTGGAATTGAGTAATTCGAGACAAACTGTTCAAACTTATATCAACCTATATTGTATTGAACACAAATTTAAGTCAAGTAATAAATCAAAATCGCAAGGAGACAATGTTGAGTGTTTTAAAGTTATTCTCCTGTTTCGTTTAATATTATAATTCTAATTTAAAAACGTCTTGCATTTAAAAAGAACGTACATATTCGTGTACTGTTCACTTGGTGGTATTGGTTAAACGTCTTGATTTAGACTGATTGAGGTGCGTTACGGGATACGGGATTGTAACGTCTTGAGCAATTCCCTTCATTATCGGCATTGTGATTGGTCTAGAAAAAGGATACGAAACAGTCGACCAATCAAAATTTCGGAAAATAAGGGAATCCCCGGAAATCGTAATTACAAATGTAACACACCTGAATACACCTGAAATGGTTTCATTTTGCCGGTAAACATTTTAGCCCCGGAGTTGTCTTTCTTATACACTTGTTTTCAGGCAAAGGGCAGTTTATTCAGAGCAATCACTTAAGGGCTATCTTAGTGTGATTTGTTTGTTACTGGTATATTCTTATAAATGAAAAACAATTGAGTACGTTTTTGAACACAACAAATCCATGAAACATTCAATCACTCGACCGATTACTCTTTATTTCCAGCGCTCGCCCGTCGACCGATCGGTATACCTACCTATCAATCAGTGAGTCAGTCAGTCACCCAAGCTCTAAATATCCAGACGTTAGAAAGTTTCTTCTGACCCCAGACAACTGCTGCTTAAAGGGGTGCTTAAAACTGTTCCATTCACCGTTGATCTATACACCACAATTTAATTTACGTAGTGAATAAGCCTTCAGTATATGTAAAACATCGATACAAAGTTACCCTCCGAACAATACAGTTTATATACAAATGTTTACCGAAAATATACACACAGAGCCTCTCGCCTTTTTCTTAACAAGGTAGTTTTCAAAATTTCTCTGCCAACATGCTCCGCTTTGAAATTAATGTTCATGAAACAGTTGACAATTTTATTGGCCCTGATGCAATGTGACCAGTCAGCGGTCGTTAGGAAACCTGTATGAAAAAGATCACCATTATAATCGTCTGTTGAAAAAGTTAAATCCTGATGATAAATGTCCACCAATATATTGCTGCGTTTAATTGTCAATTCCTTCTTTTGTTATCGCTGGTTAATATCTTGTCTCCCACCTGCTCTTTCGGTGAACACTTATTATCCAGTAACGAGAGACCGTAAACAAAGGTAAGTGTGAGCCGAAGTAATAGAAGTATGTCGTCTTAAATATCACAGATCTTCAAATGAGAATAATTGCCCTTGCTTTGTGTAATATCGGTAAAGCTAATATCCCATTGTTAGAGTAAACTAACTTCCGATTTTCTCTTATTTCTTGATTAAGAAATCTGAATACGTTTCGAGAATTTCAGTATTAAGTAATTTGTCATTGTGCGCATTTCAAAATTTGTTGGTCTGGTCTTGATAAAAATTTTGACTATCAATTTAGGTTCCATAAATTAAAAGAATATACATTGAATTTGGGAAAATAGCATAGTTTTGTAAAAACAGTCTGGATTTGAATTTTATAATTGTTATATTTTTCTTTAAAGTTCTCTATATATTTTGTGCCCTGTTGATCAACATTGGTATACAAAACCTTAGTCGATAGCGAGGTGGTTTTCAGAGGTTTCATGCCTGGTGTACGGTCAGACTCTTTTTTAAGTCTGCCTTCATTAAAAGAAAAATACCGTTCAAAATGAATGTAAACAGTACCTGAATAACTAAAGGCATAACTTAAGAAAAGAATGAAAAACAAACAAAAACAAAAAAATAGCGTGAAGCACGGTGTTAAACACCAATGGAACATACAAAATTGTACACGGCACTGTGTTATGTTCTGTCATTCCAATATTGTAACTTTTATGCCAAGGGCCCGTGGCTGTGGCTTAGAGTTAAGCGATTCCCCTTCTAAGCCTACTTAGATGTACCTGTTACAGGATGAAGTTCGTTTGTCGACCGGCAGGTATGTTCCCCGGCAATCGAGGCGTGATTTTTACTAGGTTTCCTCCAGGTTTTCCACCGTAATAAGACACGGAACAGTGTGAAGTGGACAATCCGTCGTGATATAAGTGAAATACCCTTGAGTACGACGTTAAACTTCAATTATAAATACAAACAAATGTTTGTGCCATGTTATAAAACAACACAATAGCTCTCTTAATTACCCTTATAAGAAGACGGTGATAGTTTCTTTTCATAAGAGAACGCAACTGTTTTACAGACTCAGTTATTGTTCTAAAATGGCGTGCATCATCTATTTCGTTTTGGTGTACATCGGCAAATATTAAGCGATTGAACCAAATGGACTAACATCAGTACATGCTCCTCTCAATTTGCTTTGTTCGATAAAAACACTAACACAGCCGACTATTCATCGTCAATGTACCGGTACATGTAATGATAGACGAAATCCACTGTACGAGTCGGTGTTATCTTTTTAAAAAATCTACCTATTCTATGAAGTGACAGCGAGAGTAATTCCGGACCTCGTGCTAAGTTATCGGACATTTTAATCATTTGGTGGCACTATCAGGGCCATCACACCTGAGTTTCACCTGCGGGAAGCTCTCTTATCTCCACCAATATTAACTGATTCCACAACAGGTGTTAACCAGGTAACATTTGCTGTTAATTAAATAGGCTCTCCCTGGGAATTTCTCTGGTGTGTCGTGGACTCTTCGAAAGGTTTGGTGCATGATCCTTGGACTAATCGACAATGTTGGCATCGTCTCATTGCCTGCTGTGTTGCATTCAATGCTTTTCTTCAAACTTTGCATGATTTCCTGCCACTCTTTAGTCGAATAAGTAAATTCACGGTAAATATGTCGTAAACTGTCATTAAATGGACAAACAAATGATTTTGATTGATTGATTGATGTTTGTTCACGCCAAGATTAATGGTATAAGATGGCTGTATATCCCAATATCCAGTGTCCTGAGCTAAATTAAAACCGCATTGCTATTCTCCAAACACACTCCCCGTAGCCAGATGGTCAGAGATTTCGTAGTCGACTCTGCAAAACTATTTTTTAAATATTTTTTTTATATAAAAACGTCTTTTGTGGACAAGCTTTGAGACAAAATGTGTTCAGACACAATTTAAAGAATAATTAGGGTCAGTGTAAGTGAAATGAAAACAGCTGGGATACTTACACACTTAGTGTTGACTTTTGACTAGACAATGATTCAATAGAAATGCCAAAAAAATTGTTTCATGCATACGAAGCCAGCAAAACGGTTCTCGTATCTGCATTGATATCTTGCTTGTCAATAAATTCGCATGTGGTAATATAAAAAGAGTTTTAAGCTAAATGAAACCACCATCTTCACCATTAATTACTTATTAAAAGGTTGCAATGTGAACACAATGTGAACACAATGTGTTATGCAATGATTGTGAATGCCTTTTTTGCTTTTTACCAATCTGTTGTTCATTTTATCTGCCTTTCATGTTTAGTAGAAGCCCCAGTGGCCATTGGCTGTAGCTCTTCCTACTAAAATAAATAAAGAACTAAATTGAATTACATAAATCACTCCAATTTTCCGGTTTTAATATTGATGCCATATGTGTTACATACATGCTTCTTGAATAATCTGTATATCTAGTGTGATAAAAGTGTTGTTTTTGGACAAGATTACAATGTAAACACAATGTGTTATGCAATGATTGTGAATGCCTTTTTTGCTTTTTACCAATCTGTTGTTAATTTTATCTGCCTTTTATGTTAAGTAGAAGTCCCAGTGGCCATTGGCTGTAGCTCTTCCTAATAAATAAATAAATAAAGAACTAAATTGAATTAAGTAAATCACTCTAATTTTCCTGTTTTAACATTGATGCGATATTTGTTACATACACACGCTTCTTGAATAATCTAATGTGATAAAAGTGTTGTTTTATTCTGGACAAGATTACAATGTAAACACGGTGTTTTATGCAATGATTGTGAATGCCTTCTTACTTTTAACCAATCTCTTTTTAAGCCTTTTCGTGAGTGAAATCGCTTAAAGTACGCCGAAAACCACTATCAAACAAACAAACAAAAAATACCCCATAAGATTGCTATGCAGGTGGACAGCGAGTCATACTTACACAGTTGATAGATCAAATCTGACATAGATCTGTTACGAAATCGTATGCTTTGGTTCACCTCAGACAGACAAATAAAATTTTAATTTTGCTTCATTTCATTTTGGGGTCAAATTCCTTGGTTAACATGCTTTAGTTATACATGATGCGAAAGAAGATAACATACATTTCCCACGTACGACACAATTTCTACGTCGTATGGAAAAAGTCTTTGGAACGTTTTTTTGTTTTTTGTTTAAAGGGTTTCTTTTCGTAAGTTTAAGTTGGGAGCATGCTCTTCTTTTTAAGTTAGTTTTATTTATTGTCCAATCTATTACACCTTTGGTTTAGTCTGCTATGGATACGTTTTAAATTATTATCAATATTACAAAAAATGTAGTCCATTATTATTAAAACGACTTATTTACAAATAGCAGTCTTAAGCGGCAATACATTGTTGTGTCGTTAATGATGTGACTGCCAGTAGTAATTTTGTTATTTTTGGATAAGATGCCGTAGTTAGAAAATATTATAGTTCTGAAAATGTTGTAGGATGACACCGAGGATCGAACCCACGGCTCTCTCAAACCAATCTTGAAGCTATATCGTTCGTACGGATTATTTCCGGTTTAACAATATAGCAATCAGCAATGCAAAAATACTATTTTTTAGATCGATGTATTCGGATTTATTTTATCTATAAATCACACTGGCATAGGGATGACAATTGTTTCACACCTGTAAACCGCCTAATTCATCAGAAAAACAAATTTTCTGTCCAGCGGCTTATCGATATATACATGTTTGTAACAAATATGGCATGAAATACACCCTGTAAGAGAAAAGTTCAGTAATAAAACATTCATAATTATCGATAGTTTTGTGCGATGGACCCCAATGGCTTGAATCAGTATTTGCTTATTTAAGACCCCTGATGGCTCATTGACTCTCTACCGCAGATTAAAGCGGTCTTAATGGCTGAAACCCGTCCTGGCATTTCCAATCATCCACTTCTCATGTTGGCTAAGACTTGGGATTCATTTCGTGGAGTTCCGTGTTCAGGGCAGTGCGACGTGCCCACCAAATTTGTCGACCAAGATTAGAGATATTAACAATTTCCTCCCTGGCTAGCTGTTGTAATTGTGGGATGTGGACGAAGGCTTCCCTCGATCCTTGCCCGGTCCTGCCTCTCTCCTTTCCAATGTTTACTCACACGGTGTCGTGCGTGAGGAACCCTGCTTCATTCCTTCGGCACTTTTCTTTTTCTGGAAGCAGCTATTGTTTCAGTGTGTGCCTGTAGAGGGGTTTTCTGTCATTGTGGCGCTGGTGAAATCGGACTGGTTTGCTCCCACGTCCAAGCACGATGAGCTTTAGGAACAATTTTTTTCTCACAGATCCGTTTTAGCGATGTCTACGAGGGGCTAGTTACGCGCAAAGTGAATGGATGCTAAAGCCAATCTGAACCTCTGTAACTCAAGACATCGTCCCGATTGCCATGTTGGATGGAAATGGGCTGGTTTTAACTGATTGGTGGGGGTAGTTTTAACAAGCCGTCATCGGCCAATTGTTAATTTCAGTGCCATTTCTCAAAGTCCAAATCTCTTGGGGCTTGTTTTCTTGACGTGCTTAAGACAAGACTTCATTCAAGGCGGACCTGATCGAAAACCATACAGATAAAAACTAACTCATCTTTTTCTCTTGTGTAGGAGAAATTGAATTTTTTAAAGTTATTTCCGTTTTGCTGTCATCTGAGAGGGGGAATTGGATCTCTCTTTCTAGTCGGTCTTTCACAACTTCTAGCCATATTTATTCCTAATTTCCAGTCGAACCTTCTTGGCTTTGGGTGTTTGCCAAATAAAACAAATCCTAACAGACTCCTGGTTGTTCTTAAGTCTCATGGAAATACGATACATCATATCGGTTAATTTCTTTCCCTTTAAATCATATATGCAATTAGATGGTTTTCCACTTCCCGGCAAACCGTAGAGATTTAATATTTTAAAAATTATTGCTGGCTTAATAAGGTCGAGTGAATTGCGTGGAGCCGTTTTGATGGAGCACAATGACGGTTATTAGTTCAACGTTTATGTTGACTGGACTACTTTCCAAACCAAACAGAGTCGTCGTGTACTTGGACTTGCGGTAGAGAGGTTTCGATTCTCGCAATGTTATTGCAGTGTAATTAATAACTTAAGCTGGACATTTGCTCTAATCTCTCCAAACCGTATCAAATCCCTCCGAGTCTAAAACCCAAGTTTCTGGCAATATCTCCCCGTCTTCCCGGTACGTTTCCCTGTCCAAGCTTGCACCGCAGAAGACGCCAGACGATAAATAGGCGAACCTTCTAGCGATGTGTTGATGTGGTCGGGATGCGCATGAATCTTCTAAGCCACGAATAAATACGAGTTTATTGAATGAACCATTATAATGACGCAACTGTTCCATTGTGTTGAATGAAGCCCAGATTCGTTGAGCGATGAGCATTACTCATAACTTCAGATATGATTCATTTCTGTTATACTGTTTGAAACACTGATTTAATCATGAACCGAAATAACTGTTAATCTTGCTTATTTAATCCTTTTAAATGGGCGATGGACACATGTCGATAAAACATATAGTTCTGTGTCATTTAAATATGCATATATATGTACAATATGTCTTCCTTATTGGTACAGAACAGAGTACCCGATAGAATGTCTTTGTTTTATTGTTGATATTCCTCCATCGAAAGATCCCTCGCTTATGTGACGAGTTTTTGTATTACCCCTATGGCAACGCTCGTCTTTATCATCGGCGCGAAGTGAACGAGCCTTTTAAATTATATTGTGTAGACAATATGTTGATGTAGTGGTGCTTCCCGGGCTGTCATAGGAATCGTCACACAATTTACGTGAACTTATTCCAAATTGAACAGAGAATACATGATTGAGCAGTGGCGCTCCAATCCGAAGGTGCTATTGAACGTCCTTGTTTTCTCACTGCATGTAAGCAAGAAACAGCGTGGACAGTCCTTTGTCATATTAGTGAAATAACATTGAGTACTTACTACTACGTTAAACCCCAATCTGGCAATTCGCCCATCGGTGACGTCTTCAGCGATTTCCTTCATCCCTTCGGATGGCGCTTTCTTAGTAGTGAAATAACGGCGTATAGCAACTAACCAACACTCGTTAATTTACCTGATCAGATAGCATTTCTCATTCTTAAAAAGTTAGCATTTCTGTGCGTCTTAATAAGCAACAGTGGAATGGTACTGTCCAAAGTATTTGAGAACTCTTCCAAGCATTGCCAAGATAAAACATTTTCTCGTGGCTGTAGTTCTCGAACATGTTATAATTTGTAAAGACTAATAACAGGTACTATTCACAGTTAGTTAAGGAGCAACAATATTAATATGGAAAATAACTTGAGTTGGTCTGTTTTTATTTATTGACAAAAGTTATAGCAATTACAGATAAATGAATTGATAGAACCAGAGAAGCCAATTGCTGTTACTACTGGGGTTTTTGTATAACCCTTTTGTTTAAAATTCTACTTCTTCTTAGCTGCCATGAGCTCATCTGAATGATTGGAGTCATTAGCAATTAGAATAAAGTTTTTTAAATATATAATAATCAGCTTACAAAAACGTACACAGATGTGTTAAAATGTCTCATTTTGTTTTTCTGAACCGATACAAGGCAAAACAAGAATTTAATTTTTCATAGTTTTATAGTATTAAATGATAATAAACGTTGATTTATATAACATACCTATGTGAGAACTTACCAGGGGACTAAAACATCATTTTATGAGTTTATGTCGACTGATATTGATGCAGCTTTGCGAATAACAATGCGTACATCTGACCCGGTTTCGTTTAACGGACATCTATTGTACTGCCAGAGTATATTTGCTGCTCAGCAATTATTGTGATTCCGTCCTCGAAGCTCCATTGTTCGCAGGTATCGATTTGGAAACGCCTTTTACTCTCCCTTTATCTGTAAATGTAAAAACGAGTTCCGGTTATTGTCTTCTGTGTTTTATTTTCCCAAGCTTGCTTTTAATGAAAACGATTTATGAAAACATTACGGATAAATACTATGGCCTGTAGTCAAAATGTGTCAGTGACAATGCTCTATATTTATAAACCCAACAAAGTGAACTAATACCCAGCAAATACATTAGCCTATATATATTACCAATCATTAATTGTTAAAATTCTGCAAAAACGAAAAATAAATTCGTTCTTTTTATGATTTCATTTATAAAGAAGACTAATCCTGTTTACAAACGCGAATATATATGTATATATTGGGAACCAGGTAAAGGGTCTAAAAAGGAAATAATTCCATTCCAGCCAAGCACCCAGTTTGCTAGTCTCCTTTTACAGGAATATCAAAATCTTGTA
>JAVFBW010186588.1:0-10464 GCA_034783835.1 Mopalia ciliata
CAAATTCCGTCAAACCAGATGGCTGTTATTACATAATTTAGCATATTGATGCCAGTATGCATTGTGAACACGATTAGTAGAGAGTAAATTCACGGATAAACTTCAAACTTGGTATGTAGCTTCCTCCTGTTAAGACAACGGATGGTATTGAATTTCACCAAATTACGTTAAACAAAATGGTATTCATTACATAATTTTAGCATATTCATGTCTAGGTGTTGCGAACATGATAAGTAGGGCACTAATTCACCGCTTAGCTTCAATCTTGGTATGTAGCTTCCTCTTGTTAAGACGGTAGATGGGATTACATTTCACCAAATTCCGTAAAACAAAATGGCCGTTACTACATAATGTTAGAATTATCATGCCTTTTGTGTTGTGAACACAAGTAGAGAATAAATTCATGGATTAACTGTAAACTTTGAACATAGCTTCCTGCTTTTAAGACAATGGATCAGACTATAACACTATAGCACTGTAACAAATTCACAGATTATTATGAAACTTTAAATATAGTCTCATCTTATTAAGACAACAGATGGGATTGAATTTCATCGAATTCCATAAAACAAACTGGCTGCCAATGCATCCATATTCACGCCTATGTGTACTGAACATGATTATTTTTAGATCAAATTCAAATATGAACTTGAAATCTGGGAGTTAGTTTCCTACTACTAAAACTTTGGATAGGATTGCATTTCATCAAATTACAAAGTAAAAGTACAAAAGTTACAAAGCATCAAAGTCATATGATCACCATTGCATAATTTTTCAATATTCATCCTTACATGGTAATTTTGAGAACAAATTCACTCAATAACTTGAATTTTTTACGTTAGCTTTCCCCCATTAAGATATATTGGGATTTTATTTCTACAAATTTTGCAAAACAAAATGGCAGCAATGCATAAATTTAACATATTTCAAACTTTGAAAATAGTTTCCTCCTGTTAAGAAACTTATGGGATTGCATTTAATTTAATTCCACAAACAAAAATGAACATTTTTAATATAATTGATTTCAAAACTGTCAAGATAATTACTCATTTTGTTTCAACTTGGATGTGTAATATTTAAACATTGCAAGTACTACGTAAATAAATGTACAACCAGAAAACAATGTTAACTTAAGACAGGCATTTAGATTTCACATTTAACAGTTTGATTAAAATTTGATATATTGTTTGAACTCTGATGCATGTTAATATCATAAAGAACTGAATGTGACAATTTAATGTCTCAAATTTAAAATAAAATGTGAAAGTTTGTTTATTTTGAATGTGTTACTAAATGCTTGTTCGTGGGATCAACTAGATGTTTAACAGCTTTGATATATTTATTTTTCAGATGTAAAAAAACAAAGGTTGTAACGGCTCCCTTATGTCAATACCACCAAATAAAAAAAAGCAATTAACACTTTATCAGGGGAAACAATTAATATCTATTTGTAGGACATGTTTTGTTAAACTGACAAATCATTTTTCAAACTGGTTTCATCCCCTTGTTTTTTAATTGTAGACTGTGGATGAATCAAAGACCCTGTTGATGATTAACAGATTAAGCAGAGTCGTCCTGATTATGAAGGTAATTTGGCTGCCAGTTTGTTTAAGTGAGTTTGTGGCTTCATGTATAACTGCCCTCTGTGAAGAGCAGTTTGTTTGGAGCACAATGCATTATAAGCTCAGCTTCCACAGGGATTAGAACTTGTGTCTTGGCCAGCAGGGTTAGCTCCCTTGGCCTCCTCAGGGATTAGAACTTTTATTATCCGTCCACCAAATTCGTTGTCTTCTGATTGGTCAATTTGCAGGGGGGGTAAAAACCCTGTACACCCCGGGAGATTTCGAATGTCACAAGAGTTCACGGGTAATATAAAAACAAACATGGCCGTATACGCTTCAAATCTTATTTTCTTAATTTAAAAAAACGTACCTTTGAAATCGATTTTCGCTTGGCATAGAGTTAGTTCAAAACATATCTGCTTTACAATGGCTCAATTTTAATGATGCTAAAATACCAGAAAAGTCTTTGTGCTGGCCATTTTTTTGCAGCGTCATCGGCTCTTTTGACGTGCCTGAAAGCTGCATGCATTGTCATGGCAGCGCTAGCTATCAGGGGAGGTAACTCGGACAGCAAACATAGATCTTATCGCCGCAGAATCTATTTTCTTGTGGTTTCTAAGTGAATAAAATCGCACATACTGAGGCTTAGAGGATAATAAATTCGTTATAGACGTTTTCCTCAGGGTGTACGACTTTTATGACCGTCCTGCAGGCCTGTACGCCCCTGCGGCTCAGGACGTACGAGTTTGCAGGATGGTCATAAAAGTCCGTTCACCCTTCGAAAAACGTCAATAACTAATAGTGTCCTGGCCAGCAAGGTTAGCTCCCTTACTTACTGAGCCACAAGGCTCATGGTACAGACTTGTACTGTAATCTTTTCTGGCATAACCTTAAAATTGGTCCTTTTAGATATTATGAGATTTGCATTTTCCCCTGGTTTGCTGATTTTTTAAATACATAAAATAAAATGTGCCTCTCTGTAAAATGAAGCAAAAATTGCTTTCAATCTTCATTCATTATTAGGTGGTAAAATGTGTCAAAATCAATGGCAAAATGCATATTTAGATGAAGACTGCAAATAATTTGGAAAATCCTAAACATCAGTCCACCTAAATTAAGTTTGCATAACCATGGGGAGAACCCATTCTGTTCATTCTCCCCTAAGCACAGGCCTGTGGTAGAACAACTGTGATTTGCAAAGGTAACTGAAACCAAACAAACATTTCTTCTGAGGTCCATCATCTGCTTGAATAAGTAAACGAAATGTCAAAAAAAAAAACTGTATTTCATTGAAATGATTTTGAATTCTACTCCCTGGATAGCTGATAGAATATGTGCAATATATATATTTTTGCTGTTTATGATTTGCCTCTCATTAGCTATTCGTAGATATTGCCTTTATAGCATGATAGCAAAACTTTGACAACACATTACTTCATAGTTACCCAAAGTAATTGAAAAGAAAAATTCCATGTTAAGAATCAGAGTGATAATAATTTATTTACAAGGATTTGTTCTATTTTTTAAAATAGCCCTCTGGCTAAGGACAGTTTGTTTGAAGAGTAGCAATGCTGTCTTTACTTAGCACTGCAGAAAAATTTCCAGCATTACGAAAACACTTCACATCCTGGTTGTGCTAGTGTCAATCATTGATGGAATACAGTACCGCAGTATATGTGAAATACCCTTAAGCACGGCGTAAAACACCAATCATTCCTATTTTTTATAAGGCAACGGGAGTGGGTGGGCCGGTTAACACCAGCAGGCCCTGTAGAATACTCCCCCGGCTTCCTCAGTCAATCGTAAGAGGCGAGAAAGAGGTTGCTTTTTGTTGCCCTGGTGTTCTCAGAGCTAAAGGGTAACGGAAAGCAGATTTGTTTGGGATGTTCTGTATTTGTGTCCGTCGTCATATAAGTGAAATACCCTTGAGTACGACGTTAAACACCAATCAAACAAACAAACAAACAAACTGAATGATTTCTGAATGATTGTTATAGCTTCTGTACAGTTTATGTAACATTAAGATTACTTCTTTATTAAATATATTACAGTGTAACTGGCATAAAATGACTAAGATGTTGTGATTTGTTTTAATTACAGTTGTTAGTGGATCAATTCCACATTCTAGAGACAATGACCCCTCTGGATTTTATAGATTTCAGGTTCGTTCTTTTCTTTTTCGCTATGTTTCTGGTCTGATAAAAGTTCTTCTTCTGCTTTCTGAAAAAACATTTGTGACAGTGAGTGATACATACATGTATATATATATATTTGTTATGTCCATGAAAGAAAATGGTGTAGCTGTGAATTTTCGTTTAGATACTCCTAGGACTAAATGCTCGCAAAAGTCTTAGCTCCAGTCACTAACTCCAGGGGCCAGTTGCTCGAAAAGCGATTAGCGGCTAACACCAGATTAAATCGCTAATACTGGGCTAGAGATAGACCTTCAAACATGATGTGATGCGTAAAAGTGGATTATATTTATTAAAACTTTGAGCAACCAGCCCCAGATCTTACTTCAGATTTAATGACTTATGGTGGATTAGAGACCGACTTAAGCTTAGCGAGACATCATTTTATATCTGATTGAGTTTAATAGAGCTATGCAGCCTCTGAGGAATATGTAAAACACGTATCTTGTACTATGAATCGTGATTGGATGATATTGGTTCGTTCAGTAGTCATCGCTGTAACCATTGGTGTTCCTAATTTCAAAGAAAAGGGACAGTGGTTAAGTGGTTGCTGGTTGAAGTCCCTATGTCATTATCAGGTTATATGGGAGTCAAAGGATGTGGTTTGTTATGATGTTTCCTCATATTTAAGTACGGTAGAGTGAGACGGGGACATTCTGAGATCCATAAGTGAAATACCCTTGAATATGATGTTAAAGCCAAATCAAACAAATGCCTGTGGTCGTGGCTTAGTGGTAGTGTGTGCACTTCCTAATCCTTCTCCAATTTACTGTTCATGGGATCGACCTTGATAAGGCAAAAAAAAGTGAAGTGAACAATCTGTCATCATATAAGTCAAATACCTTTCAGTGCGATGTTAAACCCCAATCAATCAAACAAACAAAAAAACCAAAGCAAACAAACAAACACAAAGAAAGAGCTCTGGTGCAAGCCATACAAAAACAGTTTAAAGACCAGTAACCTTTTTCCAATGGTATTGCAACAGGAAAACATAATGTTTTAAATTGCTTATCAGGAGTCTCTTTTGCAGGAAACCTAACCAGTTGATTTTTCATTTAGTTTTTTTTTTGTTTCCATCCTTTCTTTCACAGGGGTAATTTGTCAACAGCTTCTGGATTTCAGAGTTTACAGTTTCGTCTCTTGGAAAATAAACTTGGTGTTATTCCTGTAAGTTTTTACTTTGACATTTGATCTTTTGTCATTTTCTTTTGTCTTGAAGAAGATAACAGCTGTAAACAAAAAGAATAGATTGTATTCATGTAGGCTTTTTATTTATAAGATAAATGAAATACTGTAATGCCTTAATATTCGCACAGCATTAATTTTTGTGGTATTCGCGGAAATCGATTTTCCGCGAAATTTTCAACCAGCAAAAAAATAATCAATTACATGTTATAAACGTCAATCTGCGTAATATACATCCAACGAAAAGCCGCTTTTCGTAAATCCGCGAAAGTTAATACCTGCAAACATAACAGCATTCACAGTATCATCTAACATAAAATACAAATTATCTTTGTAACATCATCTTACAGCTAATAATTTCCACTAAATTACGTCTGTATATGATATTTCCTAGATTAACAAAATAATGTCAATAAATTTACTTTCAAATTTAATTGATGTTACACATGCTTTTACATTTTCTTTTTTTGAATTTTTTGGTCAATATTCAGTTGAAATTACTCTATAGGGAAGAGGGAAGAAATATAACTGAATAACAGAAAAGCAGCAATGCTAGTATCTTTACTTAGCACAAGAGGGAAATCAACTTTCCTTATTATGAAAAGCTTCACATTTTGGTTTCTGCTTGTGTCAAATTTGTTTGGATTTCACAGCTGTCATATAAGTGAAATACCCTTAAGCATGGCGTAAAACACCAATCAATCAATACAATCTGACTGCATGTATTTTAAGTAAAGATAGTGACAGTTGTTAATATTGTTTTTCCTTTTCTGTTTAGGAAAACCGAGTAAAATATAACCAGCAGCATTACTGCCAGGTGTTCTCAGATACTCAGTCTATAGCTCAACTAGCCGATTCCATTAAAGCCCCTTCACTATTAGACCTTGTTCAGGTAAGTGTTTATGGAATGACTTAGAAAGAGAATAATAACAGTATTTTTCATTATTTTGGGACAGTTTGCACAGATTTTAGTTTAGAATTTTTTACCATTTATTTTTTGGTTTTGGCAGGCTGGAACCAGTATGGAAATCAAACCCGCAGCTCTCAGAGTTATTTTTTAACACAGACTGCTTTTCCAACAGTTGGGCTTGGTATATGTTAAACGCAAGTCTACATAATATTGACAGATTAATATAAAATGGAATTCGTCTTATTTTTATCTCACATTTAGATCTATAATGTACGTAATAAAGGAATCTTCACAATGCTCTTGTTCTGTATTACAGAGATGGTTGGAGAGGACACCAGGCCTGGAGTCTGAAGGTTATAATTTCTGGTCCAGATTTGCCCAGGCTTCTAGCAAATGGATAGAGGAGTGCTTTTATCAACCTGCTCAGGTAACTCCATTACCTTTAAAGGGACAAAGGCCCTTGACCCATAATAATAATTAAAACTTTATTTAAAGAGGGAATATACAGTCAGAGACATCTATTTTTCCCTGTGATCCGCATAAATGAGAAATTTATGAATATTAACACAAATAACAATAAATAATTCTTACTACAGTAATATTTCGGGAAAGAGATGGTAGTTTCCTGCTTCACTTGTGGTCTCAGAGCTAAAGATAAACAGGAAGCTGATCTGTTTGTGATGTCTTTGTCCTACATACTGTAAATGTTCGGTATTTGGCCCATCTTTTCTTTGTTTGACGCCAGTGGCGTCAAGGGTGGTTTCCTTCACCCGTTGAGTCGACATGTTGTCATGTGAGTAACATGGCCTTGAGTATGGCGTTAAAATCTAGGGGCCGGTTGCTTGAAGCGCTATTAAATTTAATCCTTAATTAGATGACTGCACGCCATGTTTTAGGTCTATCTCTAACCCGGTATTAGTGATTTAATCTGGTGTTAGCAGCAAATAGACTTTTGAGCATCTGGTATCAGTCCAACAAATAACACTACTGTAAAGACATAAGAGATGAACTGAGTTTAATTCTAGATAACACCAGTGTTTCAATGTGTTGTTCAGGTACCTAACATGATTGCCTTTTCATCTGGCTAAGGACAGTATAATTGAATTAAAGTAACGTAGTCAGCTATGAAGGAACGTTAATTTTCTAAAAGGGCGTTTGTTTATACAAACACTTCCCATTGTGATGGTGTAGCTGTTGACTCTTTGTTAGAACACCACCGTCATGTAAGGGAAATACCCTTGAGTATGGTGTTAAACACTGATCAATCAATAACCGTGTTTAAAACAAGGTTAATTGGTATTCAAGTTTATCGTTATTGTATTTGACTAAACCATCCTCAGGGGTACATGTATCTGTACAGTAATGCTACTGTTGTCATTCTGTGCGTAGACATTGTAGAGCTTTATTTGTTATATATTCCAAGCATAAAGAGGATTGAAACAAATTTGATAAATTGTTATATCTATAATATCTCTAAGACGTGATATGTCTCGTCTCTTCCACACACACATCGAGCTTCTGACAAACTCGTTCAGGATTAGGAGGATACTTCTGTCTTGATGTCGTTTGTTGCCAGTGATGTCAAGTTTGTTTTTCTCTACCGTCATGTGAGTGAAATAACCTTAAGTGGGGTGAGCAAACAAACAAACACTCATGTTTCTCTGGTTATATTAATCTAAACGGTGAATATTGAGTCAGTACATGTCCTTTTGTAGGTACAACCTCTTCAGTCTGTATATGAATTACTGTTTTGTCTTTAACAGGATTTACCTGATGGTAAAGAAAAGGAAACCCGTATGGCTGAACATAAAAAATTAAAGGTAAATATTAATTACATGTTGATATTTTTCTTCTCATATTCAAAATATATAATGTTATATAAAACTGGTCTGTTTAGGTACACCAATTCAAGAAACTATTTTATATAGTTGCGGAAGTAAAACCACGAAGCAGAAAAAAATGATGTAAATTGAGATAATATGTTAATCATATTAAAGTGCCTCATATGTTATTAAGAAAATGATTTAATTTAATGTCATATGAAGCCATTGCTTGTCTCCCTATCTGTTGTGAACAAACATTTTGATGATTGTATTCTATCGTACAGGACACATTTGACTCAATATTTGATGAAGAGATTTACCAAGTTTATGCAGTTCGAGGTATGTAAAGTATTTATTTGATCAAATATTGTGTTTGATGGATGCTCCACTGGTGCTATCTGAGAGATATGGGCCAGCACAAAGCTAACAGGATTTAATCAGAGGTTAAAAGGGGAGATAAATAGGTTACTCATATAACCCAAATTGCCACCTATTGACAACAAGCTATATAATTTGATGTTGTATGTCTTGGTCAAAAGGGGAGGTAAATATGTACTCATATGACCGAAATAGTCATCTTTACCATTGACTAACAACAGTATGGTATGAATATGCAATAAAATTGAATTGGTTAGTTAATGACATAGGTGGCACTGACAGTTTAATGAGTGACAGATTTATCTCCCTTTGTAGTTACTGACTAATCTCATTGTTGTGACAGTTTGCAATGTAATTCTTTTTCTAGAAAAGGGTGGTTTTCTTCATCCATTAGGCTTGAACACACCTTACAAACACACATAACTCTTTGGCTACCACAAGATGTTTACAGCAGCTAGGATTTCAGTTCTTAAGAAAAAGATGGCAAGTGGCTCGTCAAGTAATCTTTGTAAACTTCCATCTGATTGGCTATTTTCTCACAACATGTTTAAGCAAACCAATGAGCATTTGCTTTAATGCCGTGAAGCAAACGTATACAGGGCAACAGACTAGGAAATATATTTTGTAGGCAAAGAGTTAAGCCTGCAAACGTAATCACACAGTTTCAGATTCTGGTATGTTCGAATGTTGAATTGAAATTTTTTTCAGTCAAACAATATAAAAAAATGTTCCCAAATTTGTTTGTATGTATTCTGTCACCTCAAAAATGTACTGTTCACCTCAAAGCTTAATTGCTACTGTAATTGACAGGAGAGAGACGATTTACATACCGGGCATTCCAGGGTGCTATGATGATATCTCTGTACAGACACGAACCCCGTTTTAATCAGCCATTCCAACTACTCACTCTGCTCATGGATATAGACTCCCTGCTCACCAAATGGAGATGTAAGTTTAATATGAACCAGATTGAAACCATGATGAAAGGGGACGGGGAAATTACAAAAACGGGGTGTAGTAGGCATTACTCTGACATAAAACCAGTACCACTCTGATGTATTGTTTTCAAACCTATCTGTTGCTCTCCTGCATATGACGGAGTCACATGATGAGGCACCAGCAAAACAAGAAGGGGTTTTGTTTGCCAGTTTGAAATGGAAAATCTGTCATCATATAAGTGAACTCCCCTCGAGTATGAAATTGTCAGTTAATCTTTTATGAAAAATGTGTTTTATTTTATGAAAAGTTTCGTTCAAGTAACTCGTGTGTTATTAAGTGTATCCTTCTCTGATATTCCTGCTAACTCATTAGTTCATGCCAAATGTCATACTGTGTTATGCTAGTACATACAAATCGATTATATTAAAGTAACTGTTAAACATGTATATGGACGAAGTGTCTGTAATAAAGTTTTAAATGATAATTTTTTTTTAAATTTCAATCAACAATTAGATCAAAATACAATAATAGAGGCATTCACATCTGAAAAATAACTTTTTAAATAAATGAATATGACTTTTTGTGTAGACAACCACGTATTGATGGTACAGAGGATGCTGGGTAGTAAGGTTGGAACAGGAGGCTCCTCTGGTTATCAGTACCTCAGGTCAACTATCAGGTAATAACACCATTCTCTTCTTACACTCTTCTTAGTCATTGCACTTACTAATCCTACCTTGATATACTGCTTATGGGATCAACAGTGCCTGTCAACCATCAGGTATATGAATGAGTTACACAGTTTGGCTCTGACAAATGTGAAGGGGATTTTTACGAGGTATTCTACACTAATAAGGCAAGGAAGAGTATGAAGTGAACAATCCGTCGTCATATAAGTGAAATAGCTTTGAGTACATGGTCAAACTAACAAATAAGCAAATCTTCTGGCACTATGAGCCAATTTAAGAGTAACAATGCTGTTCTTGTTGAACACTGGAGGAAGATTAACTATCATACAGTTTCAACACACCTCATATTGTAAGGTTGTGTTCTTGTCAACTAGTTGAAATACACTGTGGTCGTATAAATGAAAAACCTGTATGCATTGCACCAATTAATCGTACACTTTGAATTTGTCAAATTCCTTTGCTTTTTATATAGTTGCACATCTTCAATTCTTGTTTTAACTAGTGTCAGGACCTTCCAAATCTTGTTTTAACTAGTGTCAGGACCTTCCAAATCTCGTTTCAACTAGTGTCAGGACCTTCCAAATCTTGTTTCAACTAGTGTCAGGCCCTTTCAAATATTGTATTAATGTCAGGCCCTTTCAAATCTTGTTTCAACTATTGTCAAGCCCTTTCAAATCTTTATTAATGTCAAGCCCTTTCAAATCTTGTTTCAACTAGTGTCAGGCCCTTTCAAATCTTGTTTCAACTAGTGTCAAGTCCTTTCAAATCTTGTTTCAACTAGTGTCT
>JAVFBW010186599.1:0-10464 GCA_034783835.1 Mopalia ciliata
ATTGCGTCCTGTTGTTGTCGTCCTGTATTTGTCCTGTCCTGTCTTTGTTTGTTGCCAGTGGTGTCGAGGGTGGTTTCTTTCACCCATTGAGCTGGCACGTCGTCATATAAGTGAAATACCCTTGAGAACCACGTTAAACACCAATCAAACAAACAATCAGTTTCCTCACATTCTAGCAAAGATCTTTGTGAAATGAACATTTGTTCTCTAATAGTAAAATACCCTTGAGTATGATGTTGAACACAAATCAGATTAACAAACCAAGCATGTCTTTTAGTCGAGACAAAATACACTTGTGTCATTTTAAAGCATAATTTGAGTGCAACTTAGGCCCGCAGACGTGGCTTAGTGGTGTCCGCTTAATAAACTGGAACTGCTTCAGTTTACCGTTCAGGGGATCGAGTCCGCCTGTCAACCATCAGGTATATGATTGAGTCACATGTTGTGACTCGGGCAATAACTGGGGTGGTTTTTACTGTTTCCTCTTGGTTTTCCACCATAATAAGGCTGTGTACAGTGTGTAGTGGACAATCCATCGTGATATAAGTGAAATACTCTTGAGTATGATGTTAAACCCCAATTTTAATATTGTGTTGTGATATCTTGTGTCCAGTCTGCACATTCTTTGTTGCCAGTGGCGAGGAGGGTAATTTTCTTCACCTATTGAGCTGGCACAGAAACTATAAGTAAACACAATAAAACCACAATAAAACAAACATATCCTATGGCTCGGTTCATCTTCTGGTGTCTGGCCATGTATATACACATTTTTAGTTACATGTAGTTAATGCACTAATTTTTGCATCCTATGGTTGTGTTTGTGGATGGAGGTTAAAGGTCAGTCAATGACCTGGCCGGAGGTCAACAGTCAGTCCCTGAGCTGTTGCGGATGGCAAAAATAAAGTTAAGTTTGGGACAAACCAAATCTACATGCTGCACAAATACAACAGGAACCAAAAACTTTATCTTTGTTCACCCGTTTTTTTCATAATTTTGTTTTCGTTTCATATTTCCAGACAAGAAATACTCCAGATTTGAATTCTTTGGCGGAGCAAATACGTCGACTCCAAAATCAGTAGAATACAGGAATTAAATTGGAAAAGACTACGGACCAAATCTTCAAACACACAACTTTTGCTTCTTTTGTGGAATGATTTCCGGAAGATGTGCTTAGAAGATGAAGTCAAACAGCTGAAAGTCCCCCATATATATAAAAATGTTAGCAAAAACTGGAGAATGATTTTTGTTGATTTATTATATATTAATACTGGTTTCATCCCAGTTTTCCACTGTAATAAGGCTGTGTGAAGTGGACAATCCGTCGTCATCAGTGAAATACCCCCCTTGAGTGCAAAATGAAACCCCAACCAAACAAATGAATTATCTATGGACTACACAGCCCTCATGGAAGTGAAATTCCCACGACCACAGCATTCAGACTTTAAAACTTTATTTAAGTATTCTCGGAATGAATGTTTAAAAAAGTATACCTAAATTTTGTCCTCAATTTTTTCTTTATGTGGTTATTTTGAAAGTCTTTCAAGCCATCCCACTGTCATTTTCTGGTCACACAGGAATTTTATCCAAAGTTTATCTAGCAATTTGAAACGGTGATTTTTCAGGACATGAATACGAAACCCTCTGTTTATATGAAGGAGAGTCCTACAATGTGTCTCAGACAATTGCAGAGATGTTTTAATAAGGTTTCCTCTCTGGTTTCCGCCGTACTGTGTTTGAGCAAGAAACAGTGTGAAATGGACAATCGTCGTATCAGCGAAATACCTTAAGTTCGAGTATGACAATCAAACAAAGCCAAACCATCTTGTGAAGGAGAGTATCTGAGAACAGTCACGCAGTTTTACTTACATTTGAACAGTTGTTTTTCAACATAACTGTAGCATTTGTCCTTCACTGGAGTTTCCAATACGGGTTTTCACAACAGAGTGACTTCCCTTTGATAACTTTGGTAAACAACCCGCAATGTTAGAGTATAGACAGGCTGACATAACATGCCATAAAATGAAATCGTCATTTGCAAAGGGACTTCACTCTGTTGTGGCAACGTCATAACTCAAAACCTCCGTATTGCTCTGGCAATACATGTATATGTATATAGTACTCATTGTATATAGAATATAGTATACATTGACCCCACCCAATTTCAATTTATCGGCCAGCTTGCTTTGCACTCCTGTATTTGTTTGTTGCCAGTGGTGTCAAAGGGTGGTTTCCTTCACCCATTGGGCTGGCACTTCGTCATATAAGTGGAATACCCTTGAGTACGATGTAAAACCCCAATCAAACAAACAAACAAAGCATACTTCTAGTTATTAGAATTCTGGTATGACATAATGTAAAAATATGTTTTTATGTATTGGTCATATTCTGGTACTACAGTTATGTATGTCTATGTATATTGTGTAATAAACAATATTATTTCAAATTTGCCAGTGACTTTCACATTTAATCAGCAGAGAAGTTTATTGATGGAAGGTCTGTGCTTAAACATCACACTCGATGTGCGGAAAATTGAATAAGCCCCAATGAGTTGTCTGTATAGCACATAAATTTATAAATTACAGAAAAGAGGATACAATATAGGGATGGAAACACTATTGTTATGTTTATCAGGTTTTCTTTTTTTGTTTATTGCCATACTTGGGGTAGTTCACTTACTTGTCAGAAGACGGGATGCCAGGTGAATGAAATCACCCTTAATGCCACTCACTGTTTACAGAGAGAAATAAGTTTTAGATCAGGTTTATATGTCCATTTCAATCTAGTTAACATCAAATCTAAAACACCACCTTTGATTGGTTTGTGTTATAGAGATCTAACAAAAACGCCTTACTGACAGTGTTCACGAAAGGTTCAATGTATTAGTTGCCCGACAGAAAAACAGATAACTAGTGAATCATGTGTAGTAAACCCTGTAAAATGTTCACCCCACTCAAAAGTTTATTATAATTTATTTGAAGGAAATTTGTTTATTGTATATATGCAGCTGTAGTATATAAACTCTGGCTAGTCAGCAGAAATATTAGTCTATTACAAACCAGAGTTGCGACGTCGCTCTGTGATTGGTCAATTTAAGAAACTAATAAGACACTACATGTAAGTATTAAGACTTTGTGTTTTTGTGTTTGACCTCCGTAGCGACAAACAAAACATGGAAGTCTTTAAGATTGGCACTAGGTTTTATCATACAAAACGTTCTGACAATCTCTCCAGGGTGATATACGGTCTTATACTTCAATATCAACCAGCCATAAGAGGGCAAAACTATGAGACCATTTACTAATTCCGCTCATGTAGTGTGGCCTCATTATTTCAAAGAGCACTGTGGTGCTTGAATTTCTCACCTGCCCTGGTGTGAAGGTATTCTGCCAAGTATCCCTTCAATCTGGAAACAATTGACTACGGATTTTAACTAGATTAATAGGACTTAAAATGGATCAAAATAACTCCCAAAAGGGGGTTTAAAAGGGGTTCTAATTAGATTTGGACTATGACATCCTATTTCTCATCGGTTTTAACCACAAAGATAGGACGTGCCAGCCAGATGGGAGAAGGAAACCACCTTGACACCAGTGACAACAAACAAAAACAAGTCTGGTACAAATACAGGACCCAATGCAGTTTGATTGGGGTTTAACGTGGTATTCCAGGGAATTTCATGTATATAGTGGGTTAACTTTACACTGCACCTAACGTTATTAGCATGGACAACCGAGAGGAAACCTTGTTAAAATCCACCCCTGTGATTGCCCGAACCATGACAGGTCACTTGTCATATACCTAATAGTCAACAAACGGACTTGATTCGGTGAACGGTACATCGAAGCAGGTTCAGTTTACTAAGCACACATGCTACCACTAAGCCAGGGCCGGACATATTCAAAGACATCAAGATCAGATTGACTTCCTGTTCCCTTTAGAACGGAGAGCACCAGGCCAACATGAAACTCCCTCCAGGACGTAATCAATTCGTTAGTTTGATTGGGTTTTAGCGTCGTACTCAAGGGTATTTCACTTATTTGACGACGGATTGTCCACTTCACACTCACTGTACACAACATTACGGTGGAAAACTGAGAGGAAACCTCATAAAAACCAACCCCGTGATTGCCAGCCACAAAATGGGACTCGTTCATATACCAGGCAGACTTGATCTGGTGAAAGGTATATCGATGCAGGTTAAGATTAGTAAGCACACATGCTACCACTAAGCCACAGATGGGGGGCCTCGACACAAGACAGAACCACAAACAGATCGGCTTCCTTTTCCCTTTAGATCTGAGAGCAACAGGGCAACATTAAGCTCCCTCCAACCACAGGTTACCACCCTCCAGGGGCCGAGGTAAAAACACTTGAGCATTCTCAAGTCTATGTTGCAACTCTTGAGATACGCTGCAACTCTTGAGATATGCTGCAACTCTTGAGATATGCTGCAACTCTTGAGATATGCTGCAACTCTTGAGATACACTGCAACTCTTGAGATACACTGCAACTCTTGAGATCGTGCTCCCCTGAGTTGTGCTCCTATTTGGTGGTTATAAAATGTTTTGAGCACTAAATCAGCGGAGTACAAAATCAATGCACATTCCAACTCTTGAGCACGCTTTTGTGGAACTCTTCTGGTAATGAAGGTTAAAATGCACTGCTTCGAGGTGATTTTGTTTGTCCCTGATAAAATGTTTTAACCAATAATTCAAAATAGAATCGAAAAAGGTTAGTTAAAAGTCATTTGCAGCCATCTTATTAAAACAACTCAGCAGTCCCGTTTAGTATGGTCTTGAGCATGGCCCAAAACTTGCTCAGGATTCATGCTCAGCTGAGCACAGAAAGCGTTCAAATTTTTTATTATTATCTTGGTTTTCGGACACGGACTCTGGAGTCGAATCAGCCGAGCAGGAAATATCATCTTGAGCATACTCAAGGACTTTTATAACCTAAGCCCCAGGACAAATCGAAGGCACCACGAACGGATCGGCTTTATATTGCCACTTAAAACTGAAACTATGAAATAATTTATTTAATGGAAACCATTTTTTTTTTTTAAACATTTTATTTTTTCCAAACATTGCTATTTCTGTACACGTCAAAGTTTCATTTCTTAAATACTAAAATCCCCACAATTAAATATTTTTTTTTAAAACCGCTTGGACAATCTTTCCCTGACAACTTTGCTAAACTGCAGAATTGACAATACAAAGCATTCCTGAATAATGGCAATGATATTTATAAACTAAATGTATTACAACAACAACTATAGACAGAAGTTCCACTCTGAGGTAAATAGGAGCCAATCAAGAAAATTAAAAGGAAAACAAAAAGTGAAAAAGACAGTTATTTCAGTTTCAAGAGTTCGCCAAATGTAGGGAGCCCACAAATTTCTTTTAACTTTTTTTTTTTAATTTTATTTATTAAGCATAAGTCTAATGGCAATTTGATGTTCTAATTTCAATATTGAACAGATAAAAATTCAAGACATATTATTTAACGGTCGGGGGACTAAAATCCAAATTATATATCCATAGATATTTTGTGAGTAAAAAGACGATGATAATTTCCTAATGTGGGCCTAAATCACTTTGTTGCTGACTTGAGATAGGCAATCAAATCGGCTCGCTCTTTTGTTTTCTTGAGTCCGGCAAATACCATCTTAGTTCCAGGGATGTATTTCTTAGGGTTCTCCAAGTAAATCCATAATGTATCAGGTCCCCAGGTGATTCCTGAAAAAGACAAATTAATTTTACTCAAATATAGTTGTTCTGATATTGAACTGGTTTAAACAGTATTTTATTTCCATAATAAAGGAAAGAGGATTGGCGAACAGGCATGGCCTATGAAAACGCCGCTCTGCCGCTGATATTGAATTCATTCATTACGCAGACCTGCGTACCCTAGAATAAATTTATGTGTACAAAATTTGTTGTTTAAGAGTATTTTCTTAGGATTTTGTGTATTTTTGTGTATTACAGTATAGCACAGAATATTAATTTCTGTGTATATTTTGAGGACCTATTGGGGTTTTTCGCACAAATTATGTTTACAAAATACATGGGTAGGCAGGTCTGCATTAGGCAGTCAAGTTTGACTTGAATTTGTGTTCAATGTCAAACTCCAGTTGTAAGGTGCATTTCATTTAAGAATAAATCAGTATTCTATTTATAAATGAATTTGTATTTGGTAAAACTACTTTATAATACAATAAATCTGCTTGAGGCCTTTGGCACTAAATGGCACAGACATGTATTCAACTAAATCATAATGAATACCAGAAACACTTTGTAATTTTGTTTTATTCTTTTAAATACATTACTCCAGGGTGACACATACCCTAAATCACATCAAATTTCTCCATAAAATGACTATTTTGGAAGTTTTTTTGAAAGACATGGAAATTGCATAGGAGAGGCAGATGATTTTTTCAGTTAGAAAGCATCCACATTTGTCAGAAAACATTAATTTGTTTGATTACTTGCTGTATTAATATTGTCACAACAAGCAAAAAAGTTAGGATTTGTCATGGACGAAATATGATGTGAATTAGGGTATGATGAAAGATTGTCCATTTCTCACTTCCGTATTGTGGATTGATTGATTGGTATTTTACGATTGGGGCTTAGGAGTATTGCGCTTATATGATGGCGATGTATTCCAACAATAGTTGACACTAACACCACCAAGATGTGAAGAGATCGAGCTGGGTTTAAAAAATATGACAGACGAAGTATAGGCCTACTTTATGTGCTGTAAAGTCGATAAAATTTATCGCAAATGAGAGTTTGTTTGTTTGATTGGTGTTTAACGTCGTACTCAAGGGTATTTCACTTATATGAGGATGGATTGTCCACTTCACCTTATTACGGTGGAAAACAGAGACGAAACCTCGTAAAAACCACCCCTGTGATTGCCGGAGCCACAAGATGTGACTCGCTCATATACCTGATGGTCGAAAGGCAGACTCGAACCCGTGAACGGTAAATAGAAGCAAGTTCAGTTCAGGAAGCACACTTGCTACCACTGAGCCATGGCTCGCAAATGAGAGTAGATTGTCACAAATGTATTAGTGAAGTGAAGTAAACAGGCAAGGTAGCATTCTCATTACCAATTAAGTTTGCTGGGATATTTTATTTGTGACTTTCAGTGATCTATATATTTCTTGACACAAGGCCTTATGAACAGACCTTAGTTTTTTAGTTATTCTCTGATGAGCAAACACTAACGTCTATCGTCTGAGGCCCCTTGGACTAGATTAAAAGGGTGATCTTAGGTAGAGGACTCCTTTCATACACACAAGGTCAACTGTGGAACTCAATCTCAACTGTTACATCCCAGTAGGATTAGTGGTCTAATGCACCAACAACGGAGTCACAAAAATTGATTTTGTGTTACCCATAATTCAGGGTAGGTAAAGCTTCAAAAGGAACACCCACAGAAAAAATTAGTAAGTATCCTTTATCTCAGTGACAAATCATAAACCATAGGGTTAACTAGAGACCCATCCAGTTGACATTTTTGAAAGGTAGATTTCTAAAATTGGATAAAATGAAGGGCAGCAATTCTGAATTGTAACATGGGAAAGATAAAAAAAAAAAAAAAATTGACAATTTATCAGGCAAAATTTTTCAAAATAGGCATTTATTACTGGTCGATTTCAAATCCTAGCTAATACACCATTGTGGACCTCCATACCTTTGTTCTTATTTGCATCTGTGTAAGAGAACCCAGGTGCCTGGCCAGTTTTTCGCCCAATTAAACCGGATAGATTTGGTCCGACTTTGTGTTTTCCTCCAGACTCGACAGTATGACATTGAGAACAACTTCTAGCAAAGATTTTCTTTCCCTTCTCAACATCTCCTTCTGGAATATCTGCCATTTTGATCTGAATAAAACAAATTTAGGAATAATTATATCTTTATCTTTGTTCCAAATAATACCAGTACTGCTGAATAGATGTAATCAATTGGAACCAGAGGGGTAGGCCTACCTTGTCTTGAAAAAAAAACAAAAAACCCAGCATTGATTTCTATATTGTGCGGCTCAACTCCTATGGATCCACCCTCCAATACAGCCAGGTGGGACACGTTTATTAAATTAATCGTCAACTTAGATACTGATTTCATTAGTCCTTTTATTTGTTGGTTTGTTTGATTGGTGTTTTACGTCGTACTCAAGGCTATTTCACTTATATGACGGACAGAAATGCAGAACATCACAAACTGATCTGCTTCCCATTACCCTTTAGCTCTGTGAACACCACGGCAACAGAAAACAACCTCTTTTCTCGCCTCTTACGATCCACCGAGGAAGCCGAGGAGTATTCTGCAGGGCCATGGCCAACCCGCTACCTCACGGGGCGATTAGTCCTTTTATAAAGGCTGTTGATGTTTGATATATTGACAGTAACTATCGGGTGCATAGACAAAGCGGACTTAAAACAATGACAACAGACTTTCCACCCTTAAACCAAAATCACGCGCTGCAATTTAAAAAAAAATAAAAAATTTTTAAACAGCATTTGGGCCCTTACATTTGAACTTTTCTGACTGCTGAGTCTAGCTGGCAAACGTTTTCTGACAAAAGCAGTCTCAAAACTGTGGAATTTATTATTGGGGACAGAAAATGGTTGCTACATACGTTAGGCTCACAGCCAGGCAGTTAAGAGTGAGTAAATCAGTAAATTCGTTCTGTAGTTTTGTTTTAAACCGCGCGACAAGTGTTAGGCCACTAAACCCGATACGGAAATTACTCTGTCAATGTCCAAATGATAAATATCAAACGTCGACGGCCTATTTAATAGTTCTATGATTGCATCAGATTCAAATTTAAGAGAATCAACGTATTTCAAGATTAGCAGATATAGTAGACCTCTGTTTAAACGAGATTTAAAAAATTAACAGCATTTTATATCCAAGTGCATGCGTACCGTCGTAGAGTACGTGCATTGACAATATTAAAATCGAATGATTTGACCTACACACCATGTTGGTCTAATTTATTGTGCCCACCGATTTAAATACATATACTGATATAGTCAACTTTAGCGAAAAAATCTCCCAACCATTACATGTGGGTCTAGTCAAGGTATACACATTTTCTTAAATAATTCAAGATTTTTTAAAAACAAATCAAAGACTATCGACTTGGTAGTTGGTTTTGGATTATAAATCGAGTGACATTGTGAACGCTACCAACAGGACACACGTTTCCTTCATGTTCTAGTCTTAAAACATAATGGAATATTTACACCAATGGGCCAATTTGCTCAATGTGTTCACGTTTGAAAAAAATATTGTACATATACAAATAAACTGATGTGATAGGAAACCAATTGGTACTTACGTTATTGGTGTTTTTCGCTCTCTGATGGAACTTCCACTTCTCGGCGAGTATTCAATATGTCGGCTTGGCGTGACGTCACAAAGGTCGTTGAGCAGCAACCACTTTGTAACAAAAGGGGGGATTTAAGTCTATGAAGTGCAAGCTGTTGCATGTTCGGACAAATGTCTTAGCTAAATATTTGTGCTGTAAATCACCCGTGGTTTCATAACAGCAATAAGTTCAATATACAACTGTACCAGATTGAATCATAGGAAAAATAAGGTATCTACTTCCGCTACCGAGATACCTCGGTTACCGCTACTGATAGACTCGTCTGATGTGTGACATATTTGGATATGATATCTTTATGCAACGCAGAATTTTAAGATAGTGTTACTTAACATGCACCTATTTTGGAATTTGTTGATTCTTTATGTTTCCTCATATTTACATTGTAATGTTAACCTTCGTGTTTAACCAATATTAGAAAGGCCTTAAACCGGCAAGGTGACCTAGAGGGAAGCTCTCCACGTGGTTGCTTCGTAACATTGCGTAGCATTTTGATTGGACCACATCTGACAGGAGTGCTCGAGTATTTCTAATTTTGCTATGTGGAAATATATACGTGTGATCCTACAATGATTGAAAGTCGCTTTACTGGCTAATTGATTGATTGATCGATGAGTGTATAGCTTGATTGATTGATGTATTGATTGATTGATTGATTGATTGATTGATTGCTTCCCCCCCTCCCCCCCAAAAAAAAACTAATAAAAAAATTAATTAAACTATGCTTGATTTGAAAATACTAAAAATTAAATTTAGGAAGGCGGGATATAGTTTCTAAGAAGAGCTTGTTCTATCCCGTTATAGGTTTAATACAATTTAAGCGACAAGTATAGGCTTCAGGTCGACCATGCATTCAATCACACGCTTAAGAGAAATCAAATAGAAGCTAACGTATAATTAAAAATAATTATGCATCAATAACAAATAATCATGCAAGAAGCAAGAAGAATTAAAATTCCAGTTATTTGAGTACGTGTGAAGATAAATTACAGTAATCTCCAGTGTTTTATTAAAGGATGTGAGCTCGTTTTTTTTTTTTTTTTTTTGGGGGGGGGGGGGTGTGG